>JAEQBH010009820.1:0-88784 GCA_016808115.1 Tetrastigma voinierianum
ATTACAAATAGATTGGAAATGTAACAATATCTTTAGAAAAGTAATCCATTGAACGTGGATAGGGGAGATTTAACCCTAGGCGCCCAACATCCATTAATTCATTGAATCAATAACTTAGTCGCTAGCTCTTATTTAATTTTTACTTAAACTCCTTTATCTTTAGACATATTGTCCGAAGCAGAACCCTCTCGTAGTCAATTTACCTTTCCTTGTGGATCGACATCCGTACTTTAAGTACACTATATTGGTTTAGCTACAGTATACTGGCGCACTTAGGGCATTCATTTTATACACCGCTGCCTCAAGCCATCACTATGCTCGCCACTTGCCTCTCCAAGTGCATCTCTAACTGAGCACTAGTTAGCAAGCTCGCACATAAGCCTTCTTGCTTGCGCGTTGCTCCTGCACTGTGCTTGGCCAAGGCTTATGCCAAGGCGTGATGCCCTTTCATGATTCTCCGGTGCAATAAGCACCACTTGTTTAGTGTCGCATTATCGGCTCACAAAGACTAAGGTCACACCACACACTTCATCATTCTTGTGGCCCTTATATAGCCGAAGGTAGGAACCCATATGTTCTAGTTCCTCAAGGCGTCCCGACCGTCCGTTTGGATATCACAGTGCCAGTATCATGGGTCTCATCGACATATAGGCAACATATTCCGCACGCCGCCTCCTTATCACCCTTCCGTCGAGGGGGACTGCGCTTTCCATCGTAGGTGTTGTGCTAAGAAACCCATTTCTCGCCTTCTACCATGGGCTCATTAGAAAACCCGGCCAGCCCCAACTCGCTACGCAGTTTAGCCATTACCCCTTCTTGTGAATGTCCCACTACTAACAATCTTCACTCTCTCTCCTCTAAGCATGTCTATCTTGTCTCCTACAGTTCCGCCATACCCCTACGCCACCCTCGTTGGAGCAATGTAACCACTCATCATGTGCACCTATCGACACAATACCCTCTCTTACACATACTCATTACGCACACCCTAGTGTGAAATAGCTACTTCCTCTTCCCTCGGCGCACTCTTCCATTGGGTCTCAAATTCTTCTATTATACCCGTGACAAGTTTCATCTCCCACTCAAACCCTAGCACGTCCCCGTGCAACATGTTCACTAAGCTTTGCCCCTCAAAGTCTTCTTGTCTCCACTCACTGTAATCCACTAAGGTCTCTATTGATACCACTAGCCTAGGGGGACATTCGGTAAAGGAGATCAAAACGTAGCAACTCATGTTATGCTATATTCCAAAAGCATCCCGAAAGTAATGCATCCTTTTGCACATACTTCCACCCTCCTAGTAACACTCATTTTTGCTCTTCACGAAAGGAATGTCTTTCACAATAGATCTTGGAAAACCTTCTCACTAGGCATCTTAACTCTTGCTTGAAGAAGACTACTTTCCTATGCACCCCTACGCGAGGTTCCTTCAACCTATGTCACCCCTTTCTCGGATCGTTATCTCCACATAAGCCAACTCTGTATATGTGTGTTCAACTCGATACCCATTAACCCAAGGAGACTTCCCTTAAACAACCAACAAACGTAGTCTCACCAACAACTATGCCTACACGGCCCACGAGTAGTGCACTATCTCTTGTGCCTATCTCCCGCTCTGGTGTGCATTCCTCCACAAGGTAGCAACGACATCCTAAAAATCCAGGTACACCCACACTCATGGTCCTCCTTATTGTAGCTTTAGTCCATCACAAGGCTCACAATTTCACATATATACATGAAAATTTTGAAAGACCAAATCCCATGAAACACTTTATCACACTTATGTTCACTACTTCCTCATGTCACGATCTTTCTCATTGTAATACTTTAACACCCATACTAAGATCATAATCCACCACCATCAATAGAGGTCTCTCGCCTTTGCCTCATTCCATCAAGAGCACTAGGCTCTTCTCTTATGAGACTCTTCAACTCTTTATCCCATAAAGAATCACAAATGGTTCGCCATTTCTAAGGAAATTCAATCTCAGACCCTTTCCTTAACCAAAAGTGCTAATTCGATGCCTCTTCTATAGGAATCCTCTAAACTCCATGTGCCCTGCTACAGTTTTTCCTGAAGTACCCTCACTCTCTTAAGGGGTATTAATCGCTTCCACTAAATTGGGCTGATTCCAACTTCTTTCACCGTTGCCTTGTTCCTCTTGCAGAAGGATTTAGAGTTTCTATCCACCTCTTAGAGAGACTAAGGCACCCCTTTTCTCCTCAAGCTCTCTCCCCAAATCCTATGTAGTCCGCTTACTCAATAATCGATAGTACAAGTCATTCATCACATTCTCCCAACTCATATGTGCCCACCCAAGCGTACCCAAATTCAAATTTCAATGTCCGTCTTAGTCTCGCTCAAAATACATGATACACCCACTATCAAATGTCGAACTCCTTCATTTGTTCTCTGATATAACTTTTCTACTTGAGATTCTTCAAAGACTCTCATGCCATTCAGGCAATAACTGCAAGAGGGTAATCTCATCACCCCCTTGCTTAAGGCTCTCCTCGATCTTCCACGATGATGAAATTCAAAAGCTTGTTTCACATCCTTCTGACTATTCTCGATTCTTCATCGAGTTACAATATCCCCCTCTAATTATATGTGTTATTACCAATCTTCTATCACCATGCGACGCTATGCTAAGGGAATCACTCAAACTTGTACACTAAGATCCCAAATTCCAAGACATCTCTCTCATGTTGTTCGTAGTAGTTCAAACTTCCCTGCAAAGATCTGACTTACCTCCCCCAAATAGCTTTGGCAATTTCAAACTCTGACCTTCTAGTGCTTTTTATGAAACCGCCATCGATTATCATCACAAGCAAACATTCTAATACGAACCCAGATCTCACTGCACCCTTCCATCAACTTTGTTTTCATGCCTCTGCTCAACAAAGCAAGTACTGGGTAGCTTCAATCTCTATATTGCTTCCCGATTTGTAAGCCACATCTCTCAATCTTCCAAGAAATCAGATATTTCGCTCCACAGTTTATTTCTGTGCACTATGAGCACTCTCTTGCTCTCTTAGCTTTATCTTTAAACATCAAGCCAGGTTTCAGGCAACCATGCACCATGGGACTTACACTTATCCCAATTACACATCCCTCACCTTCTCCGTCAGATACGATATAACAGATGTCACACCTCTACCTCCTATCTCGCAATAGGTACTTGATTGCCTCTATCTCTTGACATTCTTTAGCATACCATAGGCCTGCGCCTTCCCTCCTCGATCTGCTACCTTAACCTATAATAAGGCAACCTCAATCCTTTGCTTACTTTTGATCATGTAGCAAGGCAACTCTTCTTCCCCTTCCGACTATGTCTCTTGTACAATCCACTTTCTTCCTCGTTCTCGTCAAAGGATCATCTACACCGTAATATTCTATGCAATCACTAGTTCCATATTAACCTTGTTTCGAGCACATCTTCAACTCATCTTCACCCGACTCACTCTCAAGTCTCAATCAATCAAAGGAACATACCAAGTTCTCGCTTTATCCTTCTCAGAATTATGAGCCAACCCTTTGTACTAACAAACCTTTGCTTGGATACCAACTCAGTAATGCAACTGGCTCTGCTACCAAACTAGCTCTAATATCAATTGTTAAAGAAGTGGAAGATTGATGAAGATAATATGAATCTCAAGAACAAAAAAGATAAAAATAACTCGCATAAAGATGCATCTGGTTTACCGTGGTTCTACCAATCCATGCCTACATCCACTAATGAGAGAATCTTTCCAATTATATGATATGAATACATCGAGGTAGAAAAGATGCACTCAGTTCCTAAAATATCTCATGTTTCCCCATTTTGTATCCATACTCCGAATCCAGGAAAACCTCACCGCACTAGTATCACGTCTTCCTCACATCTCTACACACCATATAGCCTTTACAAGTTCATCTTCTCATAACTTTTCTCCCCTTATAACCTAGAATATTATGGTGATATTCCTAGCTAATATAAAAATATTTATAATAGATCTAAGAATATCCTATAAAATATTCTCTTTTACAAAGAGGAATTAATACTAATTAGGAATTTGAGAGAGAACTACCTAATCTCCACCTTAGATCAAATTTCATCATTGACTCACCTGGAATTAAAATTCCTTTATCTTCATCTGTGTGCTTTTGTGATATTTTGTTCTTTAAAGATCTTTCAATCGAAGCCTAAATAATCCTTCCCTTGAACAAGTATCACTCGAACCTTCTTTCAAACTATCATCCATCCATCCATTCTCTCTCAATTCAGGATTTCCTTCTTTGGCTTTAATTAGTTTCTAGCACACGCCTATGGCGTGAAGCACCCACCTACCTCGAGAGCTTGCTCTAGGACAACTCCTCTTCTATCATGGAGCAAGAAGCGCCAAGCGAAGATCCAAGCACACGCTCTATTAGAAAGAGCATGGGTCATGATATGTTGCCAACTAATTAAAGTTCACCACCTATGTTTAGCAAGCATCTCGAGGATTCTTCACCTACAAGTGGCAAGTATGAACCTTGGCTTTGATACTAATTGTTGCCAAACCTCATGGACCCTTCACTATCCACATTAGTTGATATCTACTTTGGGCATAAGGCCGCATGGTTTTGTTTTATGGTTTTTCTTCCAAAAGGCCTTATT
The DNA here is from genome assembly GCA_016808115.1 of Tetrastigma voinierianum. NCBI lineage: Eukaryota > Viridiplantae > Streptophyta > Magnoliopsida > Vitales > Vitaceae > Tetrastigma > Tetrastigma voinierianum. The sequence continues at coordinate 4,644 of JAEQBH010009820.1, forward strand.
CATGCTTATATACTCATTAGTCTTCTCATCTCTAATCGATAAAGTAATGTGAGACTTTTGGTACACACCCAACAAGATTAATGCTATAACCACTATTTATTCCAAGCTTTCACACTACTTAAGCATGGAAAAGGGGCAGGTTCGAAGTGGCCCCATCCCAAACCAATAAGCAACGGATATAGAATTTATGGTTGGGGGCATAAATTAACAAATAAGGGGCGGTAACCCTAGTTCGTTCAATGCTCCATAATTTATGGGGGCATATGGCAAAGGCAAGGGTCTTCAAATCTTAGTCCCTACACTGTAACACTCCTGCCAAAAAATTTTAATGGCGATATGCCCATGTCGCACTAGCTAGCTCCACAAGAAATCAGCCTCAAGTAAATTAAATTGTTTCCTATACTCGTCCCACTTAAAATATTAACCCAGGTCATGCAGCAAGCATGGTGGTAATGGGTAAATTTTTATATGTCCCAGTCTTAGTCTTTTCTTTATTTTTTATTGTTTTATTTATTATTATTGTTATTATTATATTATTATTTAAGGTACATATTATAAATAAATAAAAATATTATATTTCTTATGAACTTATTTTATTGAAATTATATTATTATTATTAAAATATTAAAAATAAAATAAAATAAAATATTTTTATAATGGATGTGGACTAGGACTAACACTACTTGATAGCCCCTGCCTTACCATAAACCCGATTACATAAATTTAAATGCGTTAAAAAACCCGATAATATAAATTTTATAATTATCCTATTATTAGGGACTAGACATAAACCTTAAAAACTCTCTTTGGTGCTACTATCCCTAACATTAAATGTTTCAATATATTGTGAATTAGTGAGATAGATATGAATTTAGCTCAAATATTATTGGATTTTTTATTTAAGAAAAATAAAATTATGGTGATTAACGGAAAACTTGAGATAGATATGGGCTTAGAAACTATATATAAGATGGATAAAATATACAGACATGGGAGAAATTAGGTGAAAAGGGAAATTTCTGCTTCTTAGATTGACATAAATTGTTTATCTGATTCTATGGTTTATAGCCATTTAATTTATATGACATAGTGTAGTGATTCTCTTTCATATGTGAATACAAGTATGATCGGCTAAACCAATATTATTTTGTTTTTAAGCAAATATTATTTGCATTAGAATTTCTGTTGGCTTAACAATCAATTGACCAATGATTTTTATATCTGTAGAGTTTCTAATAGGCTTGGTTTCCATTAAAAAAAGTATGTTCTTATTGTATAATTGATTTTATTCTTCTGATATTATTTGTTAATTGAGAAAAAAAGTTTATGAATAAGAGTCTAACTCAATTAGACATACCATCTCAAGAGTCTAATTCACTATACATATCGCAAGTCAAGAGTCTATATTAAGCTGCTTTTCGATCACTTAACGCCGAAAGCTATTCGCCAAAGATTAGTTCGTTCGCTTTTAAAATTTTCACGACTTATTGGCCGGAATTTTTAAAAAGTTCAATAGAAAGTGAAATATTTGGCTTTTCTATTCGTGAAAAGTCATTTTCCACAAAAATAAGAAAACTCATCATTGTCCACAAAAGAAGAAATTTCCAAGAATATACACCACTGAGTGATGACAACGGTAGGCTGTGACTGCCTCATCCTAATTCATTGCTTATTTTTTTCACTCTCAAACTTGTCTCCATTTAAAAAATTAAACAGTATGTGGAGGAGATGAGAGAATTCAAACTGCCTGCTTATATTTTATTTTTGTTTTATTTTTAAATTAATTTTTTTATATTTTCTTTTTATTTTTATTATATTAAAATTAATATTTTTCATAAAATAAAAATATTATGAATTTTTATAAATTATTTATTAAAAAATATCATAATAATTATTATTATTTATATTAAAGTATATAAAATAAATAATAATAAAAAAATATTTTTAAATATAACGGACGGACTTATTATTATTATTTTGATATATGGTTCATATTGCTTCATTCTGGGTCCGTTTCACCTCGAAAATCGAAAAATCTCGTCCTTGAGTCACCGGCAACTTATTGCCTTAAAATCGAAAAATTTCCGTTTGTCTCGTGACCCGACGAAACTTTGGGTCACTAGATTTCGCGAGACGAATTTAACGGCACAGTCCGTTTCGTTATCCGAGATCTAAAGAATTTTTTAAACTTTCCTGAACCCTTATGGCAATTTATTATTTTTATTAACATTTTGCCATTTTTGAAATTTTCTAATTTTTCGAAGTTTCATGTAGAATAACAATACCGAACCCGTATCGAATTCTTATAAAAATAAACTCAAACTCATTAAAACCCGATTAAAATTAAATTAAACATGTCATTAAGAGCGAGGCGATTGTGAAACCTAAAATAATCCGGCTCAAGTATTTGTCCCTACTCATTACCCGATGTTAAAAACAAACAACTTAATACTTAATTATTAAGTTGCTTATTCAAAGATTAAGCCTCAAAAGTTCTATTCAAAGATTGGCTTAAAAACAAACGTTAACTCAATCCTCAGATGGATGTCAAATCACAATGATTGATCACATCCATTCAAGTTGTAAAGGTACCAAGCATAGGTACTAAAGAAAAAAAATGAAAAAAAAAGAAAAAGAAAAGAAGATAACTCAAAAATATTAAAAAAAAAGAAAAACAATAAAAAAATGAAGAGAGAGTAAAATTAAAAAAATTTAAGTAAAATAAAAATAATTTAACCTTAATAAATTAATTTTATTTTATTTATTCAAATTCATTTTATTTATGTTTATTTATTATATAAGGAGTAAGAAATTTAAAAGAATGTAAAATTTTAAAATTTTGATTTTATTTTTATTTTTATGTTTTCATATTGTAAAATTAAATATGAGAAAATTATATTTTTTAATATTTTTTTTCTTTTTCTCTGATATATTTTTCAGATTTCAAATAAAGCCAGTACTTCTTTACATTTGAAAGAGAACAAAAATAGTGTGTAACTATTCAAGTGTTGCTAATATAAGACCTTGTAGGACGAAGATCATGGTTATTCTTTTCATTTAATAATTAATTTGTTTTATTACTTTTAAAAAATATTTATAGATGATCTAGTTGACTCTTGTTATGGTTTCCACATATGATGCGGGTCTATGGTGAAACTAGTTATCATTTTGATATTTAAGTTTATCACATTGATTAAGAAAATTTACAAAAACAAAAAAACAAACAAACAAAATCAAAATTCAAATTAAAAAGGTAGAACTTTCATCTCCATAGATAATATCACCAATTAAGATAAAAATTTAATTATTAATTGCTACAAAAAACTTAAATTGTTAATAATAAGCCCAATTATTTCTACCAAGTTTTATTCGGACAAGAAGAATCTAACATAAAATTTGTTTTTCAGTTGACAAGAATATGTTACTTGAAGTATGTTTCTTATAAAAAATTGTTTTTATGTTAGTTGAAGAATCTAACATAAAAAAGTATCTATTTTATAAACGTAACATACTGATACATATCAGACAATATAACAAAATGAACCTATTAACAACAAATTAATTTGAAGTATGTTAGTTGATAGCATTCAATTACTTTTTAATTGGAATATACATATAAGTGAAATATTCTTTTTAACATAAATACACAAAAGATTTCTGAAGGATGACCACACATTTTGAAAGGCAGGTGGATAGGTCTAAAATTAAAGATTTGGTGATGCATGATCAGATTACATTATGGGAAGTAAGTTGAATATAGGTCAAAAATCAAAAGTGAAAAAACAGGGAAGAAAGGAGAGGTAGGTGTGGTTTGACAGTTAGGTGGAGGGGTAAGTAAAGCTCACATGGTTGAATATTCTATGAAAACAAAATGAGTGAATAATCGAAGTTGGTTTCAGACATAGAGTTTATCCAAAATAAAAATAAAAATAAAAGTCCCAATCAAGTTGCTGGTCGAAACATAATTATTGATGCATATATAAGATTATCCATTTCTGCTTTAATGTGATCCCATACGTATAAGGATAATAATAAAAGGTTATAAATAAACTATTTCCAAGGTTGCATATATATAGAAAAATTGGAATAGCAATTAATCCTGACCTAATGAAATAGTACCATGGAGAAATGCAAATAATAATTATTGAATGATGAAACTGTGAACCCCGCATTTTTGGTTATTATGCGTTTCCCACTAAAAAGGTGAGACTCGTTTTTTTATTTTAAAATAAACCAATTTTTTAGAAAACGGTTTGGAGTCGCCACTTATTTTTGTTTTTATTTTAAAAGGGAAAACAAAATAAGAAAGAAAAACCCTAAATGTGACTCCTGATAAGAAAGGCGGTGTCTAGGAAACTGCTAGGTCCGGTCGTTACTTATTTTCTCTGAAGGCACGATGGAAGCGTAGCACCCCTCTAAGCCCCTAAGGTCGTGTCTCTACTAAACAAGCTTTCAAAGAAAATATGGGTTTATTGTCAGTAATGAATACCAAAGATAGCATTAACAATATAAAAAGCATGCAAGACATATATAAATAAATAATCAGCGAAGTCGTATGAGAAAAATGTCTGTACTGGACGGCGTATTATAAAGCGATCGATTAGGAACAATGTTAGTGAAATAACAAAATACAAACTATTCACATTCAATTAGAAATTGGTTATAAATCATATATCAAATTATTTATTAAATGGAATCTTGAATTTACCCAAGCCCATTTATATGTTACAAATTAACTCCCCAAGATTCCATTTATTGGGTATAGAGATGTAGTGTGTTTGAGATTTTTAGCTTAGGTTTGAAATTAAGAAGTTTTGAAAATTGGAAGTTTGAAATTAATTTGAAATTTGGTCTTTTAGGACTTCGAAATTTAGAAATTAGGAATTTTCAAAAATTTGAACTAAGACAATTGAATCTTGAAGTGAGATTTAGATTTTGAAATTGATGGCAATTTTGAAATTATGAATTTTGTAAATTTGAAATTGGAAATTGGGCTTAGATGGAACTTGAATTTTGAAATTATGACACTTATGATTTTTTGAAATGAGGAATTTGCAATTTTGAAATTGAATCATTGAAAATTTGAAATTTGAAATTTGAGATTTGGAGGACTTGACTTTTAAAATTGAAAATTTGAATTTGATTCAATTTCAAAATTGCAAATTCCTCATTTCAAATCGAAATGTCATAATTTCAAATTCAAATTCACGATTTCTAATTTCAATTCAAGGCCTTACAAAAATTCATAATTTCAAAATTCAGCGATCAATTCAAATTCAAATCTATTTCAGATTCGGTGTCTTGAATGTAGAGACACGAGAAAATTTCTAATTTCAAATTTCAAGTCACAAAAAATCTCAGAGGCCCCTTCAGGAATTTGTTAATTTTCAAAACTTCAATTTCAATAGGTTTCAAAAATCTCGAACACAGGTAATCACAAAATTCAATAAAAATGGAATAACTGAAAGCCCAATGTGGCTGCAATGAGCTTGAGTGAGGCGACATTCCGATAATTTGTTATGATTATAATAATTTCTAATTGTGTGTCAGTTGCTGTTACATGTTATTGCTTGTGTAGCATTGTTTCAATTGATAAGCGGCTGCAAGCCACGACCTCTCATATGACACAACGTTATTGCTGTAATAGCTGCGTATTTACTATGTAATAACTTATCTTTATTCGTAGTATTGATCAAACATATTTTCTTTGGATTTGTTGAAATGGGAATTTGACATAGAACAGAAGATGCGCTTTCCATCATTGCAACTAAATAAATAACGACCCCGGTTTTCATTTCGATTTTCCTAGGCATAACCTTTTCTTTATCAAAAATTCACATTTAGAGGTTTTCTTTCTTTATTTTGTTTTCCTTTTAAAATAAGCAAAAATAGTGACTCAAGCGGATTTTTCCCTAAAAATTGGTTTAATTTTTTAAAATAAAAAACGAGTCTCGCCTTTTTAAGTGGGAAACGCATAATAGCCAAAAATGCGGGGTTCACAAAATGGCGACTCTGCTGGGGATAGTGAGGGTCAAGCTTGAATACAAATTAGGGAAAATGTGGAGTTTGATTGGTTGATTTATCGACACCTTCTTTTTATGCTTTTGTGTATAGCATTGAAATTTACAGCTATTGATTGTATGCTCTTATGTCTAATTGTTGCTATCATTAGTATTAGTCGGTTGACTTCATGATCAGTCTGTTCATCTTGTTATGTCACTTTTTTTTTCATTGTTTGTTATACCACACATCATGTTTATCTTATCTCTTACTTAGATTATGTGTAGATGGATGAGTATACTTATTAGCTGCATATTAAGCGTTGCATGACTACCATCTCTTGCTTGACTACATGTTGCTTGTCTATGTAGGTTTATTTATCCCATATCTACAACTCCTACTCGGTGAAGCTATGTGTCTTTTGTTGTGATTGATATTTGATTGGAGACTTGTTTCTCCTTGTTTGCTCTTCGGCCAAGGCTAATGATTGAGGAGTAAGGTTTAGTGATGGGCTATATCCATGTTTGTGAGCATTTTGGAGTGGCGAACATATTGATCTTGAGTCCGTCTTGAAGACTTGTATAGCCAGAGCTAGATTTTAGGATACTTTGGCCGGTGTGCATTTTCTGGTTTAGATGTCATTTAGGTTTTTCGGATGCACCCACATATACACTGTACACTTAGTTTATTCTTGAGCGTTGAGAGCAGTGAGAGCCTTTACCATAGGTTGCCCCCTGGGATGTCGAGGAAGTGCATGTGTGGAGTTGATGACCACCTTGCATGGAAGCGTAGATCTCTTGAGCGATGTAGGAGGTTGTATTACCCTTTGGAGGGTACGATCGCTCCTGCTAGGGACCCTTTAAAAGACCTACCACCCTTGTCTTTTTATAGCCACCATTAACCTTCTAGGTTGAGTTTAGATCCTGCTTTAGGACTCCCATCCTACACGTGGGTGCGTACGCGAGCCTTCGGGCCGGTTTGTCATGATATGGATCAGTTCCTACATTTGGTTTCCTCTCTAGGGTATATAGAGATTGATTGAAGTGTGGATTTCGATTAGGGCAATTTTGTGCATAGTGATGGATTGTTGTCAGTTTGTTCAGAGATGTACAAAGTGTCAGATGCATGGAGATCTCATACACGTTCCACCATCAGAGTTGCATGCATTGACCTCTGTAGTGGATTTGATCTGAGTGCATGGAATATTATTAGGAAGATTTAATAGAAGTCTTCTAGTGGTCATGAGTTCATTCTAATTAAGCTATTGATTATTTCACAAAGTGGGTGGGAGGCCACTTCTTATGCAAAGCTAATGCGGCCCAAGTGGCGCACTTTGTCGAATCGCACATTATGTGCGCAAATATGGGGTTCCTCGCGAGGTTGATGTCGAATAGAGGTGTGCATTTAAGAGTGAGGTTGACACTTTATTAGGAGATATGGCATCGACATCACGGATGATCTGGCGTATGGCGCATGAACAAATGCGGCGATAGGAGCCGCGACGAGAATATTAAGAGTTCTGCGCCGAGATAGATTGAGACTTCGAGGCGGGTAGAGAGCTTCCTTTCGCATTATGGGCGTATCGCACCTCCTTTCGCACTTCTACAGGAGCCACGCCTTACTCTCTAGTTTATGGCATGGAGGCAGTTTTACCCGTTAAGATAGAGATGGGATCCTTGAGTAGCCACAGGCGGCGGATTTGAATGAGTGCGTTCGATCCACGGCGATCGGCGGCTGTTAGATGAGAGGAGATTAAGAGGCTGCGACCATATTCAAGCACCCAAAGGAAGATGGCCAGCTCTTTCCAAAAGCGGGTCAAGCCCTGAACCCATTTCTGTTGGCGATTTAGTTTTGAGAGTCCACCAGGAGAGTTAGTCAGCGACCACTAGAGGAAGTTTAGACCCAATGGAAGCGGACCTTGCATTATTAGAGTTGACCTAGAGGGTACATGGTTGATGGACTTAGATGGAAACCAATTCTCAGAGCCAACCAATGTGGATCAACTGAAAAAAGTTTTACGTTTGAGACCTTGGTCGCAGGATGGGTGGCCATCATTTCGGTTAGCCATATACCTTATCACTTGTTACTCACTTTTCTTTTTTTTTACCATTGCTAGCCCATTGAGCCTCACACGTGCATTTTGGCCTATTCTTTCTCTTATAGCCCTGCTTACCTTTTCATACCTGGGATAGGGGCCTTTGGTGTCAATGGATGCCTTAGTTTAGGGATCTTCGAGTTATGGACACATTGACATATTCTTTATATACCATGCCCACCACACTCACTTCCTTGTATCGGGTTCCATTTCATAGTTTTCTGTGTTTTCACCACTTTTCTTTACCATCGACTTCTCGTTACATCTAATTCTTTCCGCCCAGATTGATGATCTATTCATTTTATTGCATGAGGGTTTGTCATGTCATCCTTCACTCATTCCATCGACATTTATTCGGAGACTTTTAGTTTGAGGAAACATGTCATTTCGGCTGGGTTGTTTTGTTGTACCTTCGTGCTTGGAGATATGTTCATTTATTGTCATATTGGTTTGTCTCTCATTGTTTCATTCAGTCTATGCGCAAAAAAAAAAAAACAAAAAAACAAAACAAAAAACAAAAAAAACAAAAAAACAAAACAAAAAAACAAAAAAAAAAAAGAAAAAAAAAGAGAAGAAAAAAAAATATAAATAAATGCGCACGTATATGTATTTAGTATAAGTATTCCTTAAGTTCGTATGTGGACTTATGAGGATCATTGTCTTTAGTGTATGTATTACTTGTGGGAGTTCGTATGTGGGCTTCCTGAGATCCTAGTATCATGTGTTTACTTTGAGATTTTATTAGTGGTATATGAGATGATCGATCCTCTCTAGGGACTCGAGTTAGTGTCATATTCATCGTCGATTTATTAAACCAACCCGTGTCTTTCCCATGCGATGATTTGGGTGATTCATCCTTATCATCATCGATTTTTCCATAAGGTTATTTATCTTTCGGCTTCATAGCTCATTTTTTCATTTATCACCCTCATATGTTTATTGGTTTCGGAGTTTGATGTTTTTCACTTTACATCCTTTTCCTCTTACCTATCTCGTATATTACACTTTGCATTACATCATTGTTATTAGCACTTCCATTGGATGTTCTTGTGTCCATGGCTCCTTGAGACTTCTTATACATGTGGCATTCCACACTACGAGGGCATGGGGTTGATCATTGGAGTGTTTGAGCCTAGTTTCCACTTCATTTCTTTTACTTATACTTTAAGCCTACATTACTGTCAGGTATCATAAGACCACCACGAGACCATGGGATTTAACGTTTTCTTTGATAGCATTTGCTTTGATGGAGTATTTGAGACTTGGTCGATGTCACGGACATTATTATGTGGCTTTTTCTAGGAGATGCTATTGGGGTTAGGATCCATTTCTAGTTACGGGTTCTAGATGACACGAGGTTGCCTTTTGTCGTTGGGGATGTGAGACCCAGGCGATTCTCGACATACCCATCTTGGGAGCATACCACATTGTAGGGATCATTTGGATGTGTTTGTTTGTGTAGACAAATTCTTGCTGAGATATCGAGCCATATTTTGATATTTGGGGGTTTCATCACTTCTCTATTGGATGACATACATGTCATACTCGGGCACATCCTTATCATGAATTATCGAGGAATTTGTTTGTTTATTGCATACAATCGTTATCGACGGGATGAGTCTTGTTATGACATTTTGGGATTTCATCGAGGTTTTGATAGATGCCTGGCAGGGCGTATCCATATCTTTGGGATCATTTGGACGTGGTTGGTTTGTCCAGGCAGTTCTTGCTCGATGATATGAGCCGTTGCTATGACATTTTGGACTTCGTCATGTTTATGTTGGATGTCATGTTGGGCATACCCCTCCCAACCGCCTTTACTATCTTAGTTTAGGTGTTGGACTTCACCTACATATGGATCGGATGTTCGGACTTCATCACGCATCACATCTTCGTTTACGCATATCGGGCGTTCGGTTCGTCTTCTACATATCGTGTTCGGACTTAGCCTCTATATGGATCGGATGTTCGAGACTTCATCTGCATCCACGCCTAGCTCAGCCCGAGATCCTGCGTTCGGACTTTGTTTTACGCATATCGGCGTTCGGACTTCGCCTCTATATGGATCGGATGTTCGGACTTCATGCGCATCATTTGCTCTGCATGACCGTCGGACTTGGACTTCGTCTTACGCATATCAGGCATTCGGACTTTGTCTTCATATCGGTCGAATCATTGGAACTTCATGCATCACATTATTAGCTCAGTGAATCGAGACGTTCGGACCGTTTTACGCATATCAATGACGTTGAGACCGTCTTATATCGCGTTCGGACCGCCTCTATGGATCGTGTTCAGACTTCATCTGCATCACATTTTCTAGCTCAGCAGATCACACGTTTAGACTTTGTTTTCTGCATATCTGGCGTTCAGACTTCGCCTCTATATGAATCAGATGTTCAAACTTCATCTGCATCACATTTGCTAAGCCCTTGATCGAACGTTCGGACCGTCTTACGCATATCTACTTTGTCTTCATATGGATCAGTGTTCGAGACTTCATCGCATCCGTTCGCTAGCTCAGTGGTCAGACGATTCGAGACGCCGTTTTACTACCACGCATGAGGCGTTGAGACCGTCTTACATATCTGGCGTTCGAGACTTACGCCTCTATAGTTAGATGTTCGAACTTCATACGCATCCCACATTGCTAGCTCAGAATCCTACGTTCGAACTTTGTTTTACATATCGGCGTTCGAACTTAGCCTGTATGGATCGAGATGTTGAACTTCATACGCATCACATTTGCTAAGCGCCCCTTGGCGAATCAATTCGAGACCGTCTTACGCATATCGAGGCATTCGAGACTTTGTCTTCATATGGATCGAGATATTCGAGACTTCATCATGTCACATTCACTAGCTTCAGCGAATCAGACGTTGAGACTTAGTTTTAACATCCTCGGGCGTTCGAACCGTCTTCTGCGTATCAGCGTTGAGACTTCTCTCATATGGATGGATGTTCGGACTTCATCACGCATCACATTTGCTAACCTGGTGAGGCGTTGGAAGCGTTCTGCATATCGGTGTTCCGGACCGCCTACATATGGATGGATGTTCGAGACTTCATACGTATCATATTTTACTAGCTGCCGTAAAATCAGGCGTTCGGACCGTCTTGTGCATATCGAACTTTCGGACTTAGCTATATGGTCGAGATGTTCGAGACTTCATCGCATCACATTTGCTAGCACAGCAGATCAGACGTTTAAGCCGTCTTCTGCATATCAGGCGTTCAGACTTCGCCTTTATATGGATCAGATGTTCAGACTTCATCTGCATCACATTTGTTAGCACAGCAAATCAGACGTTCAGGCTTCGTCTTCTACACAGGCGTTCAGACTTCGCCTTCATTGGATCAGATGTTCAGACTCCATCTGTATCACGTTTGCTAGCATCACATTTTAGACGTTCAGACTTCGTCTTCTATAAATAAAGGCGTTCAGACTTCGCCTCTACCTTCTACATCTTGGATAAGGGCGTTCGGGTTTCCACGTTTGTATTTTCTCGTTTGGACCCGGGGACATTCGATGCGTAGTATAGTTCAAACTCTCAGGCACACTTTTGATCCACATGGTTTATTTCGGTTGTACGTACTTTCTACTTGCTAGCTTATAGGTTTGTCCATGGACCATTCTATCACCATGGGCCTCGGTGCAGTTTGTTTTTGTGGTTTGATATAAGTTTCTGCCTTTGGGAGGACAGCCTTGCCCAGAGCTTGGATCACATGTCGTGACTTTTCTTGCGACTTTTTAAGGGTTGTTTGTCCTTTTTTGTTTGCCTTTGAATATTTTTTAAGACTCCTTTGGTTGTTTTAGTTTTATTAATTCAGTGTGTTCTTTTTGTGTATTGGACACTTTTGAGTCCTCTCTTTTTATTCTTCGATCTGAGTTGTCTCATAGCTCCTTTGCGGCTTTTTACATTTTTCAACGGTTAAAGCGCCAGTTCAGCTCTCATGAGCCTCTGTCGAAGAGGCGTATTTAGTACGAGTTTTGGGGGCAGGATTTTTCTTCTTTGTGTTCCGTGAAGAAGCCACAGGGAGGTGTAGGCCCCACATTTTGATGCCAGATTTTTTTTTCTCTATACATTTGTGGATGATCGCATTGCTGGAGCTCTGAGAACAAGGCGCAAGCCTTTTCCTTTATAATTCTCTCCACTAGTTAGGAGGAGGAAAAAGGAAAATGGGCTTGCTCACTAAAGGTTGAGCCCTAATGTGCAGTCAAATATTTTTGGAATAAATTAAGGCATTGGTATTTTGTAAATTTAAGTACAATGATTCATGCTTGATTTGTTTTAGCAGGAGGTACATCAGTTCCACGTGGAGGTGGGAGATCTGTGTGTTCAGTTCTGCTTGATCTTGGGAAATCGCGTGAAGTGATTTGAGAACGATCGCTTTGGGCATTCAACAGGCGGTTGATGGAACACATTACAGTTATCATTTCTTGTTTCTTTTGTTCTTAACTATATAGTTAATTTTATTTTGTTATTTATTTTTAATTGTCTTGTATATATTAGTCATTTAATTTATGAATCTTATATTTATTATTTTCATGTAATTATATTATTTGCTTTTTTGTTTATTTAAGTGATTATTATTCATTTTTTTTCCTTTATTTTTCCACTTAACATATGGGTATCGTGTGTAATTTAATAAATCCCACGATTTTTTTAACTTTTCTGAGATTATTTATAGATTTTAAGTATCAAAGAATTCAAATTTCTCATTTTCTAAAAATTCAAAATTTTCAATTTTAAAGTCAAGTCCCTCAATCTAATTTCAAATTTAATTCAAATTTTCAATGATTCAATTGAAATTACGAGATTATATTTAATCGAAATTATGCATGGCTGAGTATTGGTAGAAGTTTTACGAATTCGATTTGAATTTACAAATTAATTTACGAATTCAGATCAATTCAAAGTGATCTCGATTTCGATTCGATTGTGCTGATGTTAAATTTTTGAGAATTCTAATTTCTAATTTCAAGTCCTAAAAAATCTCAAATTTCAAATTTCAATTTCGAAACTTGTTTTCAAAAAACGATTAAACCCAGTTTCCCAAATGAAAACGTGCGGTTAATTAATTCAACCAAAATGTCTTGGGAGTTCGGAAGGTATGTAACTTTCTATAAATAATATGTCTGACTTTTAGGTGGGGCCACGACATTCATTTTAATAATTTGACGTACTTGATTTATATGATTTATTGAATGCGAATAATTTGCTTGTATTTTGTTATTCTTGTTGCTTTGTGTTTACGATTATTAGTGACACACATATCTTGTCTGCCGTCTAAGTCTGGCGTTTTACTCGTATAATTTTCAACGATTATTTATTTATATATGTCTTGCGTGTTTTATATTGTTAGCTTGCTATGCTTTGGTATTAATTTAATTGATTAGTCAGCGTGTTATTTTCTTTAGTTTGTTTGAAGGTATTGGGAGGCGAAACTTTGTAGGAGAGTACAGAAGTCTTATGACTTGTCGCTGATAAGCGAGGAGCAAAAAATGTTCTGGATTTTATGACAGCGTTTGATATCGGCATCACCTGGCGAGTGATATATATGGAAAGCGATTTTTGATAAAAAAAAAATGGGAAGAAAATGGTAAAAAAATCGAGTCATAGCCGATTTTTCTCGAAAAATCCGATATTATACGAAAAGAAATCCGATTTTCAAATTTTTGGCTAAATTATATTTATAGTCACTCGAGGAAAGAATTAAAATATGAATATTGGCTCTACTGAGCTTACACGGTCTAAAAGAAGTGTACTTTGAGGAAATAATTAAGTATTTGGTGTATGTTCTTGTATCTGTTAACCAGGTTGATGGATTCAAATCATTAACCACTGACACATTGGGTCCACTGTCTCTCTCTACACTCTTTTTAATAACATTTTTATTTTATTTTGCTTTATATAATTTATAACTATTTTAAATCAAATATTAATTTAAAAAATAAAATAAAATAATATCATTTAAGAAATTTAAAATTATATATATAATATTTTGAATCTCATAGTTATCTATTAATATTTATATTAATAATAAAAACAATAAACATAATTTATAACTTTATTATATTAATATCTTAATAATGTATTAAATATAATACATATTTAATTAATATAATCCATTTGATTTACTAATCTATCTTGAATTACAGATATGAATCATTTCTCATAATCTAACCCGCAATTAAAATATGAAAAAAATTTTAATAACCTTGATATTTTTAAAATATCCAGCGTAGATATTCTGATATTTAAATATTTAAAATATTAAAGGTAAATCAAATTCTGCTATATATCGTATTCTAGATATTTTTATCTTCATGCCTTTGTTGATAAGTAACATTGGGACCTAGATTCGGTTTTTAAGAGACGTATAACAACTAACATCATTGGTAGTCGCGTTGGGGTTTAACTGCTTATTTTGTTTCACTTAAAATAAAAGAAAAATAATTAAGTGCGGCTTCAACGTTTTACGTGGTTTTTAGCAAAAGCGAGTCGCCTTTTGGTGAGAAAATAATAATAAAATGCGGGGTCCACAATTTCCTAAATCAATTTCATATTAATTCAGCGGATGAATAATATACCTATATATATATATATATATACCTCTATATTATTATTTATTTTTTAATATCTATTCACATTATATTACTATGTTCTTAAAAAATTCATTATATATTTAAAAAACCGTTTTATATGTTTTCGGTTTGTTTTTATAGCAGTCACGATGTCGACAGCCATCTGAATAAGAGATTTATTAAAAAAGATATATGTTTAAGGATATTGAATTTAATAGAGTGATTATCATTTCAAAGCACACAAATTTTGAAGGGAGTGATCCTCTTCGATTTTAACTTGATTCTGATAAATATTTTTTTTTGTTTTCTTAAATAATTATTTTTTAAAAAAAATAATATAAATACATAAATAAAAAAAAATTTTATCTAAAACATATTATTATTTATAAAAAAAAGAAAACAACAGGAAGATGTTATAATTACAAAATTTATAAGTATTTGATATCAATTATTAAATATTTCTTTGTTTGTTTTAATATGTAAACCCTTTATTTTCAGATATCGTCATTGTGATTTGGATGTCGAGTTTCGTTTGGATAATGAAGCTGTTCTGGATTGGGACAAGGATGATAGTAAGAAAATAAGCAACAAGTACAGTTGTGATGATAAAAACAAGGGGAAGCGCAGTAAAAGTAAAAATATGAGGAAAACTTTGTCTGAGGCAGACTCACTGTGGAGGAAAGGACAATATATATTATCCATTCTGTTTGGTTCTCAAGAAAGGGACAAACTAAAGGCAAAACCATTAACATGCTTGAGAATAATAAAGCCACATTGTACACCACCAAATATATCATGTTATTGAACAAAACCCATTTCTATAAGATTTGGGAAACTTTGATCTAATGGTCATCCAATGACTGAAAATGAGCTTCATGTGAACAAAACTAATTCAACTTTTACAAATTGCCCAGGGTCAACTTTACGATCTTCCCTTGAGTCTCTTGAAATTAGGGCGAGTATGATGTTCTTAAGTCGCTCTAAAAGATTTGAACCAAATTGTGTATTAGTAGCCGAAAAGGCATTGCTAATATTCCTCAAAGGGTTAACAAAACCCGAACCAATGTTAGACTAATCCAAGGACGGGTTAGGGTCTTAATATAATCTACGTGTTAAGGGTTAAGTAGTGACAATTAAAGAAAAGGCACAAAAAACGACAAGTGAACTACCCTCTTAAAGTTAAACCTTGAACCAACTGAGATAAATCCATGGAGCCTTGAAACAGTGAGCTCCTGGGGTTCGGATTAGTATAGGCAAATCTCCATCAGACTATTCCCATAAAATTTAACAAAACAACCCAAACCAAATATATGAACTATCCCTCAGAAATTAACGAAACTAAACTAAGTTAAGCTATCCCTCAAAATGAACCTGAAAACCCTAAATAAGAAAAGCAATGCTTATGAGTAAAAATGTGACCCCTTCAAAGAAGGAAGCCCAAGATAATTCAGATTTGCACTTGATCGTTCCAGTGATCATAAAACGTAATCTGTATTATTACGTATTAGAGCACTACAAATACGTAATCAAGGAACCAGCAACTACTACAACAGTAATCAATAACATAACCGTACGAACGCTGGCTGACCGAGTGTTTTCTGCGAAAGTGTTACTGAGCCCTTTCGCGAAGCCGGCGGGAAGAAAATGCTCCCCACGTACGCCTTCTGCGCCCCGGGACTTGGCTGTTGTTTATGGGAAACCCACTGGGTCTTCTAGTAGAAAATTAAGAAGATAATGAAGGATCGACCAGCTACGTCTCTCCGGCCGTACTTTGTACCTCCTCATAAACATCAGGGGCTTCCCAACCTCTCTGTTCTCAATGGTGACGGCTGATCGAATGTGTTTTTCATGGAAGCAGTGAAGACTAATTTTTGATAATATTAGTGGGGTTGTATTGATGGGTTCAACCTCATCATACCTTCATAATCTGGCTTTGCTTTTAGTCATTATGCCTCAGGGTAACCACTTTCCTTGTATTTTCTACTACACATATGCATTATTGCCCATGTCATACATATATATAGTGTAACTGTTAGAGTTGGGTGATCAGAAAAGAGTTTAACAGAAGTGCATTATGGACTTTTAAATTGTAGTGGTAAGGGAGGTTAGAACAATACACTGAAGAAAATATAATTCTGTATTGTTTTGGGATTTCGGTTCTATATATTATGTATTTCATTAACATTCTAAAAACAACTCTTTTAAAATGTATAAGATTTTTTGAGTTTAGCCAGATATCAAACCTTCTAACCCTCACACGAAAAGAAAGATTAATACAAATATGAAGTCTTTTTCACACCCAACACCCAGCAGCCCCGTGTGAACCAGTGAAATATCTAGACATGTGAAGTCGAAGACAAAGGCAAACTAACTCGAATCCAGCAATTAACAGGGTTCAAATTGCAGGGTCTTGAACCCATGAACCTCTCAGATATCATATTAAATGCTCTGCTTTACCTAAGCTCATGAGGTTTAATACAAAATATCAAGCTTTAACAAATCAAAATGAAGAACTTTTAAAGGGTGGAAATCGCCGTCTTCTGAACTGGAAGGATAATAAGGGCTGCATATACTGGTTTGTGACAAACCATTGTTTCAAGACTATACACTAAAACAATGTATGAAAGCAACTAAACCAAGGGAATAAAATTGTAATTTTACTTATGGAACTAAAGAGAAGAGAAGTAAGACTACCATTCTTGAAAGAAAGGGTCTTCTTGTGTTCACCTTCAAGATTAACAGGGACAGGCTCAAGCTCACTTCTTTCTCAGGAACAGGCAAGGAAGGACTGAGGTGGTGCATGTGGACATCAGATTCCATGAGCTTCTTGGCGGTGTGAAAGTCTGAAAGCTGAAGAAAGAGAGAGGGTGGGTGTGAGAGAAAATGAAAGAGAGAAAAAAGGTACTTAGTAGAAGTATAAATGAGGGGTATATGATTGGATCTGAAGCTAAGCTAAAGAAATATAAGAAAGTAGGTGGGCCTTATATACAATTTTTCCCTGTGAAAGCTTCTTAGACAGTGTTGTGTTTGTGTAGTTGCTGTTCACACCTCGTTCCCCATCTTCCCTTCTTTTAAATAACACTTTTCCTTTGAACAAAAGACTTCTCCTCTGTTCAATTCGTGAAGAGAAGAATTAAAAAGACCGATGTAATTACTATTCTTACTAACCCTTAGATTTTTTTTTTTTTAGAGAAGTGAGTTGTGAATCAATGGACAGGTGATTTATTGACATAAATTTGTATATCAACCTTTATCGACTATATTTTGACAAAAATATCTTCTTATAAAAAAAAAAAAAAAAATTTCTATAAATAATTTTTTTTTCTTGTATACTACTCTACATGTAAATATATCTAAGGTAAATATATTTTTATGCTTATTTTTAAAGAAAATATATATATATATATATATAATTTATTTGAAATCTTTTAACTAAATATTTATATAAATGGATTTAGGGTAAATATTGAACAATGAAACAATCTAATTTATCATTTTCATGTTTTTTTTTTTTTAATTTACTCCTTTTGGACAAATGTCCTTTTTACTTCATATATATTTAGATTAACTCTTAAAGAACTTATGTATAGTTTTCATAAGAGAATAAAAAAAAAAAATTATACAAAAATTAATAAAGGGTCAAATTTCCAAATTTTTGGTTTTAGATGTTTAATCAATCTGCCCTGGAGTACAAGATTACACATATACTATAAATGGGACACTTGTAGTAGTGAATGACAAATTTTGATACGTCTCTAATTGAAAATTGGTATGTAAGTAAAATGCATTTCAATTATTCTTAAAGTTATTAATAGTGGTCTTGTGGGGAAGAGGGAGAATATATAGTTTATTTATTCTATTTAGTATACAAAGCGGCAGAAGATTAGTTTTAATACCTGCAGTTAGAGAGAGTCAAGAGATTGACCCTGTTGGATAATATCGAGATGAGAGGGCATTATAGATATGGGACCATTTTCATTTTTCATTTACAATATGTGGCATGTGTGTAATCACAGACATTCATTCATTATTTTATGTTGGGTCAGTAGTAAAATATGACTCAGTTTCACATGTGGTTTATCAGAGCGCCCTCTATGCTACACTCCACCTTGTACTTTTCTTGTTTTTCCTTTATTTTTATAATTATTATTGACATTTGAAGGTGTATAATATTATATGGAGCTGAGATGGTGAATGGTGGCATATAATGAATTATTTTGATATTGATTCATGAGATTTAGTAAAGAAAAAAATTATATAAAGTTGTTTGGATTGATGGAGTTGGAGGGAGCCATTATGTGGCCCAAAGGTAGGTGATGATTGTTGAGGCATATCAGGGAGGAAGGGAAGAAAGGAAGGAGAAAAGAAGAGGAATAAAGGTTGTTGCGTGTGATAGTAATTATCTTACTGCATATCTGCACTATTAGAGGAGGGAAGGGGCGGTCTGACATGGGAGGTGAAAATAATGGATTGGAGGTAGAGCTGTGGGGGCAAAGGGAAAGCTGCTGGAAGGAAGATCAAGTAGTATGACAGTCAAGATCACGTTTCAGTGCACCAATGTTTTGGGCACCTCAGATTTCGTCTTGAGATGTTCACATTTCTTGTCTCCCCCAACACTTAGTGTGTGTGGATTGTTTCAAAAGCTTTCTTGTATCTCTTGTTCTTATCAGTAAACCACCTTTACACCCTTCTTTCTTGCTTGCCATTCACGGATAATATACCATAAATTAACCAAGGGAAAAAGCTCATATATATATATATATACCTTATATATATACACATATTTAATGATCAGAGTAAACCATCAGCATATTAGGAAGAACGGACAATTGGGTAGTAACCACCCCAGAAATAAGCTTCAAACCTTACCCTCGGGTTAAAAATCTTCAAGAAAATGAGTTCTTCGTGGAAGTGTACAAAGACAAAGCACACCATAAGATTCCTTATACGGTATTGAGTTTAAGAAACTTTTGGAAGACTCTCTCATATGTACACATATTATATGAAGACGTAAAAAGAATAAGTTTCTGATATATAATTGGGAATGGTGTAAGGAGTCAAGGTATCAACTTTATTTAGTTAGTATAGTGATACCTTACTTTTTACTGGTTCCCTTTGTCACATTGTGTTATTATGTATTTAACAATAAATTATTCTTCTGCTTTCCCCTTTTTATTATCACAATTTTTGGGGGCCTTATTTCCAATAATATGCAAAAAGGAAGAATAAAGGCATAGAAGCTTACAAGAGGACTTAGGGTTAGGTCAGTTTCCAAGAAAGAGCCCAACAAATATTGAAATCAAGGCCATCTAGATAACTATTTTAGGATGGACTCAAATTCGTAAAATTTTGATGCAATTAAACAATTATTTGACACATTAGCTTCAATCACAGTTCAAAGGGAGAAGAAAGGAGAGATAAGGTGAGGTTTAAGAGAGGTTAGTGCAGGGGTCGCTGACCACTAAGGCTGGAATGAAGCTTTGGCTGTGTGCCTCCTCTCACATGCCACTTTACAGATTTCACAAGAAAGGAAAGAAATTAAATATAGAAAACTAGAAAGGCAAGACCAGTTGCTAAACTTTTGCTTTATGCTTGTTTTTCTTTTATTATAATTAGTTTCTGTGTTGTACCGATGTCTACACTGGGATTACCTGTGGATGTGGCACCATCCATGGTGAGGGAAAAATGAAAATAAAAAGCCATAAAATAAAGAGAAAGCTATTTACATAGCCCAAGTGAATAAAAGTAATCTCTCAAGCCCCTATTACCATAACATTTTCCAGGGTTTAAGAAAGTTGATACTCCAGCCCGATCATCTCTCCACCGTTCACTGGATCGAACGAAACATCTCTCTTATATTCTCCGTCTATTCGGAGTGAGTGATGAGTACCAACAATTTAATTTCCAATTTCTTTCTAACCCAGAAGCCCTATGGTGATGAACATGATGAAACAAGATTGAAAAAGAAAAGGTCCTACAAAAAGATAAAGGAAAATATAGGGTGGTGAGATGGAGGGAACAAAGAGAGAGGCAAAACATATCATTACTTGGAGGTGGAGAGGAGGCAGAGGCAGCAGCAAAGAGAAGGAGATCAGGGAAATAAAATAATGATTAAAAAGAAATTGTCTCAGCCAATCCCATCCTTCAGATGCAATGTTTTAACTGTCTTCAAAGGAGATGTTGCTCCCTCTTTTTAAATGGCAGGGATGTTTCTACAAGTGAATAGCCTTTACTAAGACTCATACATGATACTTATATTATGAGTAGTAAGTGTGTCTCCTGATCAACAAGCAAATTGAAAAACATTAGTATGTGATTCAATGGTAAGAAGCCACCTCAAACACAGCGGATGGTAGTCAGGAAGCTTCACAAGTATATGTGCTTATAAAATCAAAATTGAGCATACAATAGGAAATTTAAAAAGTAAACAGTTATATTAATTGATTGGATAAAATCAAAACACCTTCCATCCATTCCAGAATGATCCACCACAGTATTCTTCTGATGACCAAAACGACCATGTGTGAGAACCCTCAGGCAGACAGAAACTGAGCCACTGACCACTCCTGACTATACTTAGGTGACGACCTGGCTAAATTCAAGTTCTAAACCAAATGCAAGAAATTTATTACTAGCCTTCAACAATCAACACACACACTTCCATTGTCTAATGTATCTTGTTTGTTGGGATCTTACTCATCTTCATCTTCACTTCCAATGCAGCAAAAGTATGACATGATGCACGGGGAAAAAACAATTGCACCAAAAGAAAGTAGGCTCTCAGGACCAGAAATCACAATCAAAGTGATGTATCCAGGAGGACAAAGTAGAAATTTCATTCCACGAATAACTACATTATTATGATAAGAACTTAAATATCTTTGAAACAACAATATATACTAGGAGAAGGCCCGCTTTACCACATGTGATGAATGGGTGGTAAGGCTGGACTGCTACCACAGTTAGATTAGGGTGCACCGGTGACCTGTCATTTCAGGGGATGATACATTAGCATGAGGG
This sequence comes from Tetrastigma voinierianum, assembly GCA_016808115.1. Taxonomy (NCBI): domain Eukaryota; kingdom Viridiplantae; phylum Streptophyta; class Magnoliopsida; order Vitales; family Vitaceae; genus Tetrastigma; species Tetrastigma voinierianum. The sequence goes on from JAEQBH010009820.1 coordinate 26,348, forward strand.
TGAAACAGTGGACGTGCCTTGGCATGAGACTGCCAACCCTGTGCAGTTGGAAGAATGCATATGTCTGCTCCATCAACACCTTTCAGACCTGGTGAGAGATCCTGCGATATCTACAATGTGTGTAGGTTCAAAGCATCAACAAGAAAGCAAGAGTTAGTTTACTTGGGATTAAATAGCTGATATTTTATATATTTCCAGCAGAAACAAAGAAAGTTCGCTCACTTGCCTTGAGACCAAGGAACATTCTCTCTCTTAAAAACCCAAAATAAATAAATGAAACATATCATTTTCCTAATGCAAGAATTGGTTATGTAGATTCTTGAAATCAATTGAGCAGCATATTATATAGATCAATTGTCTCAAAAGGAGCTGGACAAGCCCAGTTGATTCATTGCCACATAGATGACATGTGGTAAAACCAGAATCAAATACCATTGCTTCAGGGGCTATTGGTTAGGAGATTAAAACATCTTGCTTTTGCATCCTCTCCTGTTCTCATGATGTTGTCCACATAGAACAAAATGTCAATAAAAGTTAGGTGAACATAAAAAATGCCCTACGAAACTGTGCCTATTGTGGCACAGGCAGTATGTTTCCTCAATTCTCTTTGTTACCTTGCCTTTTCCATGGTAGTTTCTACGTGAGTGTAGTGAATTGTAAATTGGCGTAGGCGCTCAGCACAAATCTTCTGGACCATGACTCTACTTTTTTGCCTCTTTTTCTGGGGGCATGCCCACCTCCAGCTGTGTGTGAAGCATGAGGCCGTGATGGTCTGCCTGCTTCATAGTGTGGGTTTAAAGTGCCAGGCTGATGATAAAAAGGATGTTTTGTTATACTGAACTAGCCTGCCTTGTACTTCAAAGTACCTTTGTTCTAATTTATTTTCTTCATCCACAAAAACCTGAAGTGAAAGGCAAGCCACATCCAGGGTTGCTAACCCTTCTGCCCTCTTTGACAAACCAACCCAAAAACACAGCAAGGACCATGACATTACAAAGCGCACAAGCAAACGTTTTCTCTGTTAAGTTCCCATTGGTCAATAAATGATTATTGGCTCAAATGAGAATGAAAAAAAAAAAGGGTTATGATATGAGTTTGTATGGGGAAGGTTCAGATTGCCAAGTCCCACGAAGACAAAAAGTGGAAAAATGCCTATAAAAGGAAAATTGTCATAATTGAACGAAGAACTAACCAATAGTTCACTGTTCTCTCCCGCCTATATTATATAATAAATACACACAGCTCCATAAAGTCATTAACAAGCTCAATCATTATATTATCAGTTAATTTTGGTAAACTAAGCACTGCAGGAAGTAAATTAAAGGTAAACCATTGGGGAGTCTGGTTCCAGTAATCCAACTAACCTCCACACATTTCTTAACTGGGCTTGCCGGGTAAACTTCCACTACTCTTTCTGGAGGATCCATGTGCAATTACAGCATGTTGGCTGCCATGTAAAGGCTTATTGCTTTATTAACAGTGATGATAACTTTATCATCAAGAATGCAGAACATATATCAATTCAAAATAACATCAAAAACGAAAATAATTCCGAAGAAGATTACTCTTCATATATCATCTAGTGCTAGAATCTCTCATTTAGGCTTTGAGGGCATGCTGAGTAGAGAGGGAGGGCTGGCTCAGTGTACACCATCATAGTGTACTAATTAATAAATTTCAAGAACCACCAGGTCACACAAAAACAACCAATTCCGTAAATTCATAGCTTTATTCAACATCAGATTAAGAAATTTGGGCATTTAACTTTTGAAATTTACATATATAATTTCATTTAAATCAGTGACAGTTTGCAACTTCTACCAATGGGTTCTCAAAAAAAAAGCTACCGAAATGGAAAAACATTTGTGCCTCTTGAAGTAATACCCCATCCATCGTGTGTTGTTGAAAATCTAACATATGAGACCATAGGCTTTGAGTCCTGGCATAACTGGCCGTGTCAGCTGTCTGCCAATTCTGGATTCATGGGCCATGATGAACTTGGTCCCTTTCAGGCGCAATGCTCAGCCCAACCTGCTGCAGCCCAGGACACGCCGGCACGATGAATCAGCCTTATATGCGAAACCGCGCAGTGCCTTCGGATTGAAATCGACTCGTCTCCATCTGATACAACGACTTCAAGGTCGTCGGTGTACACAATCTTCTGCAACCAACACCACCACAATCCGGTTCAACTGAATCCGAACGCTTTCGAACTCTGGTATCGAGGGCGCTCGCCAATGCACCTGCCGCAAACTCTCAAAGTGATCGAATCGACAGTGAGCGGGTGCACTTTGAGGTCGGAGCCCCATATACCTGAGGGCCATCAAATTCGTCTGCCATTGCGTTTCCAGCAATATCCCGCGCGTCGAATCTCGCCGGAATGTGTGTATCACGGAAGGGATCACGTGTGGCAGACGCGAAATTTATCGGAGGTGCCGGTCTTGCCCAGCATCCGTAGTCCTGGTTTAGCACGAACGCGACGCGTTGCGAGAGATTCGCAGTTCGACGACGGAGGTGGACGCCGTCCGGATATTATGGTTAACGTGTTGGTGGGCGGGTGGGCGGCGAGGCGAACCCATCCGCCCGGTTCGGGGTTCTCTCAAACTGCTCTCTCATGGTCCACTTTTTGAGGCTTGAGTCGAACGAGATTAGGGGAGCCGGGGTTGCCATGGAGGAGAAGAAAGAATGCGGGGTAGCCGTGAGAAGGAAGGAGATCAGGGGGACGCAGTATGCCTTGCTCGCGCATTAGAGTAGAATATGTTTGTTGAGAGAGAGAGAAACATGAGTATTGGGTGGAGTTATAGGGACGTTGAGTTTTCCAGCAGTGGGATCCGGCTTTCGGGGACAGCTTTACTCTTTCTCTTGTATTTTCCTATTTATACGTATTCTCAATTTATTTTGAAGTTTTTATAAACAGATTAATTAATAATTAATTTAATTATACAGTATTTTGGTTTATCTTCAATCAAAACAACCTCTCCATGTAAATCAAAATTATTATCAATCTTGAAGTCTTTATGGTTTCACATGTGTTATCATTAGTAATATATGATAAACATTGATTAACAAAACTTGAAAAATCTCTTCAAAAACATGATTTAGTAATATATATTATATACATAGAATATTTCGGTATTTATCAATGCGGTACCATAAGCGTGAGGTTAACAGGGAATTTTTAAATTTGAAGAGAATTAATAAATAGAGGAGAGATAAAGAGTAATGGGGAATATTAGTGCCTGTTTGTTGATATTTTTTAAAACTGTTTTATTTTTTAAAAACAAAAAGAACTAAGAAATAAGAAAGAACATGTTTAGTTTCTAGTTTTTTTTATTCTGAAAACATTGAAAACACTAAGTTCAAATACAATAACCAGTTTAACATCAAAATGGTGTTATAAACCTTTATTATTTGTTTTTTTTTTTTTTACATATATTTATTTTTTTGTGTATTATGGTATATGTTGCACCCGTGATTGAGGCACGAGCGGCCCTCAAGGGATACGAATATCGTGATGAAAATAGTGAGGGTGAAGTTGGTTGAAATATTTCAAAGCTATAAAGTTATGGTTGTCATTTTTGCATGGTGGTTGCCGCTGTGGTCACCAATGGTGAAATGGGGATAGCTTCACGGGGCTCTTGCGAAGGCGCGGCAAATCGGCGGGCGCCGCGTGATCCCGGAGCTTTGCAGATCATGTGAGGTATTCATGGCGCGGCTGAGGAAACGAAACGGCAGATCCCACCTCGAAGGGCGCCGACAGCAGCAGCAAAGAATAAATGCGGGTTAATGCAGCAATAGAACTTTACGGAGCGGAAACCGCGCAAGTACCCGTCTCGCAAAACCATCCACCACATGAGACCGCCAGAGCACGCATGCTCGTGTGTGCATTGCATGATTAGGGGATTTATTTGAACAGCGGGACGGGAATGTCTGCATGTCGTGTAAGGGAACTGGGGACAACAACTCCTTAGCCTCGGGCAATGAAGTGCAAGATGAGGAAGCATGAGCACGCAGGAGAAGGGTGTCCTACCTCGGACGAGAGAGAAAGAAGAGCAAGCGAGAAGGCGTAGCATATGAGATGTGAGAGCGACTGACACAAGGGAGTTATGGTGAGATAATATGATGGTGAGATATGTATAATAATAGCATTAAAGGGAGTAAAGAAATGATAAATATCACATTTAAATATTGTGTAACATTCTTCCCCCTATAGCTTTTATACCATTGGCATAAGTCTATGGAATAAAACAAAATTCCCACGCTTCTCTAAATCGCTCACGAGAGACAATCGCGCGGGTCACTTCCGGTCGCCGCGGCGGGAGAGGGTCACGCCATTTCGGAGAACACGCGGGCGTGTGTTGTTATCCTTCTGCGAACAAATCTTGCGAAAGATTATGGCGGGTGCGCCAGCGCGGTTGGCGTCTGTGCGACCGGCGGCGCCTTACCGAGGAAACGCCACGGGCGTTGCCCCGGAGCGACAATACCACCCGACCCACGCCCTACCGTAAAGTCAAAATCCACGAATGACATCTTTCCACCTGGCAAGATCTTTGATACCGGTCTCTCCCTCTAAGGAAATAAATCTCCTCCCCTTGGAAGATATGGATCCATTGTGGCATGCACGTTGGATGATATGTCTTCAATCACCTTTCCGCCATCTTGAACTCTCGATGCTCCAACACAATTCTGGGTGTCGATTTCAAATGTATGACAACTGTGGGGATCTGGTAACCACCTAATGCATGTTACCGTTAAATATGTGGAAGCTTGAATGAGAACAAGAAAGCTCTGTGTGTGGGTCTTTATAGTCGACTTAGCCGCCTTAGTGTGGTTAAGTGTCAGCTCACATGATAATTTCTTACCCTCGCCATCGCGGGTCGTCACTTTCCGACATAATATGTGCTGGTCGGCGATGAAGTGTCACTAGTTTGTTCCATGTGGGATGGTCAGTCCATAAAGGGACTTTATGAGCGCTTGAGGGCATTTGCGTCCTCCAGCTGAGAAACATCGCGAGAGCTCGGACACGATTCTGTGAAGCACTAAAGCGAGGTTATTCGCTGAGCACACCCAGTTCTTTGATTCAACGTGTTCTCATCCCCCACCATTACTATTGACCTTCTGAAGCATTATTACGGAGGGACATCGATCTCACGACATGCTTTCGGGGGCGACATAGTGGCCGTGACAAACAACGATAAAACGGGGCCCACCTGTAGGCCGGGACCAGGATCCAGGAATCATGAGCCTGCGCCTTCATACTTGCCCCCCGATACCTCAGGAGAGCAACATGCACGGGAGTAGTTTGTTAGGATGTTCTCATGCCAGGATGGCCTTTGGTGGCTAGCCCTCTGACAGAACCCCCAGTCCTCGATTAATAAAGTCCCACATCTCTGGAGTCTCCATTCATGTTATGGGATGATTAATTCTACACTTTCTATGAGCACCTCCCACTGGGGTTGCGGCATGCTATGAGAGGTTCTCATTAAAATGGCTAGTCATATCCTAGAGATCACTTTGGGCTACGAAGTGTCCACATGCTTGGGCATCTTGCTTGTCCCTCTGTAGAGCTCTTATGGTCGGGTGGGGAGGGACACCGCGCATCCCAAAGCCTATGCCTCAAATGTGAACCTGAACAATCATTGAGGATTTCTCGGGTCATGGAAATATAACGACTTGAAGCATGAGGTTCGCTACAGGAAACTCATTGACTTCTTATAAAAAAATTCCCTCCATGTTTATGAAGTAATTTTGGTGAATCTCCCTTCCTTAAAATGTATTGATTTCTACCCCCTTGTTGATACTGTGGTCAAAGTTGGTATTTCTCTACGGGGATCTCTCCATGAGATGATTACCTGTATTATGCCTTGGGTGGCTAGCCCTCTCGGCGACCTTGGACTCGGGCGATAGGTCCCTACAGAATAATGTTCTCACAAAGATAATTATATGTGTATACCTTGTGGTGAAAACCTTGGCCCGGCCACCTCGGCCTCAGGGTAACATATGGCCCCTGAACTAATGTTCTCCTTAAGATGTTCTCATGGGGGCGATTATGTGGCCATGCCTTGGGTGGTTGGTCTCGGCGACCCTCGGCCTCGAAGCGACATAGAGTCCACCACAAACCATTCTCCACTAAGATGTTCCTCCATGACCTTCAGGGTATGGAGAGCTCATGGGTTATCATCGGGTGCCTCCAGTGTTACGGCAATGGCTTTTTTTTACAGCGCCACGACGACCCGAGTTTAGTTCCCATTCCGACCCTAATGGCGAAACGCAATGAGTGGTGATGGAATGCTAGAATAAGCTATAGAAACGCCGTGGCATTCATGTGAGTGACCTTGAACATTCATGTATGGGTGATCAAACCGTTAACCTGCCTGCGTATAAGCGTTCGTGTGATGGCGACTAAATAAGCGGTCCACAGGCATAAACCGTGCCTTAAAATTTAGCGCGATTAATATGCTGATATGGCCGGGTCGTGTTAGGGCGTTAGGGGCTGCTCGCAAATGCGATGCAGGCGTCCCACCATGTGAACCGCCGTGTGCCACCGCATGGCGGCTGATGTTCGAGGTCCGCCAGGGCGGCACGGCTCGGATCAGTTGCGCGAGGGCGAGGATAACGCCCAAGCGCTCTCTCGACAACGCCGACTGCGGCGGTAGGGTGACTCGGTGGTGCGAAGTGATGATAAACACTGCGAGAGCGGGGAGAGAAGAAAGAACGACCTTGGCGTAATGGACCATGGGAGGGCACGTGTTACTGAAATTTATAATTCGAATTAATATGATAATGATGTATAACTTACAAGGGAGTGAAACCAATAAATCTTCATTTAAATATTACCTGTAATATTACACGATAGGTATAAAAAGGAGGAAGGGAGCAAAAGGGAAGAATTGGAATTTTTGTTCTCATGATACTTTGTGAAACTTGAGACCTCTGGAAATGGTAAATATTTTTTTGGATAAGGCATTGTTTTCAACTTCATCTAGATCAGTTGTAATTCTTATTAAAATGAGATTGGATTTATAAGTTAGCTGTCATAACAAAAATATATTGATCAAGGGCCTTATTAATGTAACACAGTAGTGAAAACGATTTTATATCGTGGATCCTTTTTACCGGGTTTTAGGCTCAACAGTCATCACTAAAATATCGAGGTTCTATAGATAATTCAGTTTTGTAGTACTTTTAACTTTTAAAAACCAGTTCAATAATAATATTAGTTTTTAGGAGTTATGTTTTGTTGTTTGGGGTGTTTGGATATTATCAACTCTGTTTTAAACATTTCTCTAAAAATTTATTTGTTTCAGTTTATATATAAGTAATGTTTTTCTTTATTAATTAAAATAAGTGAAAATAATAATTTAAAGAATAAAATAAAGAACCTTTGAGAACAATTTGGAATAAATCTTCCCTCAAAATTTACCTCACAAAAGGAAACAAATGTACCCCATTAATTCTGTTTATAAAATCTTAATTTCTCTTAAAAGGGAAGTGGATTTAGAGTTTAGTTTATTATTTATTTTTTAAGGGGAAAAGAAAAGAAAAACTTTGAGAAGAAGGAAGATTAGTTTTTAAATTTAAGAATCTATTTGAGTTTTAATAAACTAATGGCCTTCTGAAATTAAGTACTATAAGAATAAAACCTCATTGTACAGGCCAATATAAAGATACCTTAGCCTTTTTCACTCTTTTTACCACTTAAATCATACATCAAGGCATTTTCTCAGTCTAGTTGAATTAAAAAATTATTTGAATTGATTTCGAATTCTCTTCAAAAAAAAGGATTGATTTCAAATTGATTAGCTGGATCTAATATATATATATATATATATATATATAAACATTCCCAAATGATAATAAAAAAGAAAAAAAAGAACAAAGATAGTAAAAATAAAATAAATTTAAAATATATATATTTTTCTTAAAATTTATAAAAGAATAACAATATAACAATAATAAAAGATATATTTTAAGAGTAAAATAAAATATTAAATTAAGTATATGAAAGACAAGAATCAAGTAAGAACAATGACTCAGAGTTTAAATGACTTAAATTGAAATAGTTTAACTCAAACACAAATCGAATAATATGTGAAATGATTATATACCAACTTTGCACATTATAGATTCCAATCAATAACTATGAATTAATACAAAGTTACCGCAGCAGCCTTTTATTTCATTATTCAAAAAAGGGAACCTTTGTTATACATTTTCAGATTTGAGGATTGTGAGCTCAAAAGAATATGGAATCATTTCAAAAACATTTAAACAAAAGTAAGCCAAAAAGTAAATTATAAAAAATGATAAGGAAGAGTACTAAAACCTTGAATCTATCAAATACTATAACACCCAATCTTTTTAGATGGTAATGTCAAAGTTCACACTAAAATAGTAATTTAAATTGAAACCATAACTTAGTTCTCCCCAAAAAAAATACACATTTACACTAAATGCTGCTATGGTATAAGATACTCAGGGAATCAACTAATTCTAAATGTCTCATTCGTTGTCAACTAAGTCGTTTTCTTTTATTATTAGTTATTTTTAACTCAAAGCGAAACCTTATCTTTACTTATTGGGATTATGAAGTGGAAAGGTGATACCTACCAATTTACGAATATTACCATAATAAGCATTCAACCTATTCAAAACAAACCAGCTGATTCTATAAGAAAATTTCATGAGGTGGACATTGGCGCAAATGAAAATACTTCAATAATACAGGACCCCACAAACCTTACACACGAAAGAAACAAATGAACAAAGCAACTAGGACACGGTTCTTGAATGCACATCTCTCCACACCTGCCCTCTCTCTCTCTCTTTTCGTTGTTTCTGTTTTTTTTTTTAAATATGTAATTTCAGAACTTTCATTGTTTAAATTAAAATTAGGGCGTCGATGACCTAATCTATACTCACATTATATTTACACGACATTATGTACCATGGGGCCATATCCTTAGGAGGAAAAGGGTGGCTACAAGAAGACCCAGCCGGAAGATGTAATCATGTAGCATATCCCTACCATCTCAGTGAAGCTGCCTTTGGTTTCCAAAATTTTGAAACATTCACAGCTCACGTGTGTCCTCCCCAAACACAGGATCCCGACCTTTGTGACATCATCTATAGAAGCTGCGTCATTTAATTCAAATTGCACAATTATTCCATTTCAGATTTGAATTTGCTTTTTGATCGTGTGAAAGAATATTTCTTACCTTCCATCCATTCATTCCCACAATCACCACCGTGTTCTTCGGTATTTAGCAACGCGATATGCACACAGGAGCCCTCAAAGGAGAGAGAGGCTGAACTGGGCAACCGACCACTCAGGCTACTACAATCGCGGCCGCTCCACTGCGTAATAACTCAGATCTAGAAACAAGGAGTATTTAACTACGAAAGTACATACTGTCAACAAGGGAACACAATATTAGATACTCCCATGATAATTATTAAATTTTGATAATGTATATTAAACTAAGTAAAAATAAAATCACTACTACCATGACTAAATCTCTCATATTCTTCCATATTGATTAAACAGTGATGCAGTGAACCAAGGGTGTGAGTTTGCATTCGAGAAGAAAAGTAAGCTAAACAGAATACACAAGAGAGCGATAATGATACAGTTCTGTTTTTCGATCCAGAACAAAACTATGTATTGTATTAGAGTTCCACATATCTGATGTGCGGTCTTGGGACTTCCTGAGACAGTTGGTGAAGGCCATTTGTTTGAATGCATAAAACGCTATAATAACAGTTTGCATTAATATAATTAAATGTCTTGTTTTGTGTTATTATCAAGAGCTACTTGTTGACAGTGAGCCAAGCCCACCACTGGCTTAACAATAATTAGTAGATCTTGGAACAACAACCTAATTATTAAACAGTCTCATGTATGCCCATTTTAATAGAGTTGGGAGTACTTGAGGTCATTATATAACTAAATTAACAGCAGTCAAATGCAAGAGCTCTAATTCATTAATTATTTAAAATCAAAACTTACTCTTAACATAAACCAAAAGAAAAATGATCAGAAGCTTAAAATTGGAAGGCGAGTCATAGAAAGGCCCCTTACCTGTGATGAAAAGAAAGGGGTAAGGCCGGATGTTGCGACTTGGCATTATTGGCATCAGATCCACTACGTGATTTACATGGGCACCACACAAGGATCCTGGGTTAGCATAGGCCCAGAAAACATGCACATTTTGTCACTCGATACTGCCGCCAGCCACTTTTCTAGGCATTTGAAGAGAGAATGCCATACGCCAGCATACCTCGTGACCTATCACCTTTCCACCGCACCTACATTAGATATTCAATTAATTTGGGGTCAGTGATACCAGCTGTCTGAAATTCGCTGGGGGATGATGATAATGCCACAAAGTTAAGTATGGAATTAGAGAGTATAATCCCCAGGCTCCTAACATAAAGATGGGATCCTCTACTGTTAAAATAAATAAATAATATAAAAATATGTTAAAGAGAAATTTTTCATTTTTTGCTTTGCAACGCATTGTTCTTCATTTATGGCTATAGTGAATCCCAAAAGGTTGACTCTCGATGCACTTCACTGCAGGTTGTGAAGACATTTTCCAGCCATTATAGAATTATGAGGATTGACGGTGATATTATAACGATTACCATGAAACAGTTTCCACACACTTTTTGAACTGTTGTTTTGCCAACAACTATTCAGGAAAAGTTGGTTAACTGTACCCTATGGTTCTCTAAACGAGAGTGGAGAAAAAGAACATAGCTAAAATCAATTGTTTTTACCAAATCTAGCACAACCAGAAATCTGATTTGAAATTGAGGAACATACTCATGTGTATTAATCTGAAGAAACCGAAAAAGTTTTTCAGCCAACCTATGATACTACGAGTCTGTTTAAAAACTCCTTTCACCAGAAGTACAGAACGAAAGATTTATCACGAAGATCTTTCTTTGTGGAGTGCCATCAGGAGCTCAAATGTTGTGATCTAACAGGTTCTTTGTGGGGTACTTGCCATGGTGGGAGAAAATTCGGCCTTTAATCCGTAGTGGCGAAGCACCAAGTCTGGAATCATGAGCAGTGAGGCTTGGTCCTCCTCGATGCATGCTCAACCTGACTTGTATAGCTGCTTGCGATCTGGTTTGCACCAACTGGAAATGACACGAGAAAGTGACACACGAAACCGCGCAAAGGCCCTTCAGTTTGCGTCGCGTAAAATCTGATGTAACAGCTTCAATCCGCAGTTGGCTAAGAAAGAAATCTGTTCCAGGAACCACGCATGGTCGAGATCCCGCGGAGCTGCAACCTCTGGACTCGACCGAAAGCAGCTCTCTCGATACCGGCTTTGGTGATCCCAAATCACTTTGTTACGAGCGGAATGTGCACCACCGCGGCTCAGGTCCATTCACCATTCGGAGGGCCCACAATATTGCACCAGAATAACGCATCTCCGACGCGCCGGTCCACCAATGGTCAGAAATCTCGCCGGAAAATCTCGCGGGCAGTCCGCGTTACGCAAGATCCGGAAGCCGTTGTCCGTGCCCGCGGCAACCGTGGTCCTGGTTGAAGGAAATATACGAAGAGACAGCGGTACATGGGATGTCCGAATGAGATACAACTTCACGGAGATTAGAATTAGCACTACGAACAGATTAATGGTGATTGGAAAGAAGAAGCGATTCGCTCATCTCCATCTCCGAATCGGTCTCTGACTCTGATGACCCATTGGTCAAGTCTGAACCGCCAGTTCCACTTCGTGGTGTGGCGCTGTCCTGAGGAGAAAAGCCAGAAATTCAGACTGAGGTTGGGTTTCAAACCATGAAGCAAACGGCGGAGAGTCTAAAAGAACTAATTGCAATTTCTAAAAAGAAAGGGGGCATTATAAAATGACAATATATCTAAAGCTAGGAATGAAACACTTGCAGGTAAAGAAAATACATATGCCGTCCTCTCAGGATGGTTGTGGTTGAAGAAGAAGAATGGCGGCGCCAAGTCGAGGACATTTTGTCATGTTAATATTTACATTCCTTGTATGATCTACGGCCAGTTCCATCGTATTCATTGATTCACGACGAAAAAGTATCGTTGTTGTTGCGAACTTGGCGACTAAGCTGTCACTAAGCAGCCGTTACGAACGGCCTGGATTCTTTTGCGCTACCACCTCTTTCCATCTGGCCATTCATTTATTGCCATTCGTTTCAGCCCAAAAGCCTGCCGATCACGCGAAGATTGCTGCGATAGTTTGTTTTTACTTTTTACCAAAAGTAAAAATACTTTACGTTAACATTTTATTTCTGTTTTCAAAACTCCCATTATTATTGAAATTTACAAAGAGTGATATAATAGAAAAAATAAAATATTTGGTTTTTATTAAAAAAATGTTCAGCGACGACGTGTAGTTCACAAATAAGGAAGAGTTCAGGATAAATTCGTGGCTGCATTGTTAAAAATGACAAACTTGTCTTCTGTTAATTCTCTTTATTTTAACGTTCATGACTGGAAAGAAAAGTTTTGTCAGCGTTCGACTCATATTATTGTGAGACCCACCTTAGAGATCATGATGTTTTTTTAATTTGCCAAATTTGTGAATAAAAGCAAAATAATAATAATAGATTTAATAATTAAAAATTTGATAAAAAATCATTAAATTGATAAAATATAAAAATCTGCAGTGATCTTTATGTAATGAACTGGCGTTATAATCTTTAGTATCTCTATAAAGATTCGGTAGATCAGATCCTTCTGCAGTGTTAGATATTTAGTGTATGAATTATGCTTAATTTATCGATTCTTAATTTTTATTTTATTAAATATTTTGAAATGGGAAATCCGGCATTTTAGGTCTCATATACTTCTAATTTTTTACCATAGCATGAAGATTAAAATAAAGACCCATAACCAATTCTCCTGATGCTTCATGTTGTGATAGGCTAGCATTTGGATGGGATCTGTTGAAGAGAGAAAATGCAGGAGTATAAAGAAGGTAAAGGGAAAATGAGTTCCTAGGGGCTAGGAAGGGCAAGTGATAAGAGACAAAAAAATGTCCCTCGCCAGAAAGACTGCTTATTCTGAAAGAGTTTCCCTCTATCATTAGTCATGGGGTAAAAATGACAATAAATTTCTACTTTGTGATAGGACGACAGGGCTTTAGATGTATTAAATAAAGGGAACTTTATAAATTTGGAATAAGGCTACTAAAGTTAAATGAAGTGTAATATAGTCTGTCTTCAGATTCATAGTATTAAATTTTCCAACTATATATATTTATATATCTAAAACACGTTATCGGACAAATTTTTCTAATTTCATTCCCATTTCCCCCAATGTCTTTATTCAATCTTTATTTGGGATATTTATAAAGGCCATACAGGCTTTACTATTTGACAACATATCATGTTACAACGTTGCCATCATGATGAAACTACTGATTCTGCTTCTTCATGTATGTGTAGCTCAACTGACCCTTTCAAAATAGCATTTAGAAAGACGTTTTTAGTTTTCGAAATTTTTTGGGAAATATGTGTTTTTAAAAAATATCTTTAGCATATGCTGTTTAATAATTTAGAAGTGTATTTTTTTTAAGAAGCATTACAGATTTTAATTAAAAAAATGTATTTTTTAAGAATAACTTAATATAAATTTAAAATTTTAAGTGGAAGATGTTAAAAAATAATATACTTTCATTATAATTTAATAATTTAAAACGTGCCCAGATTAATTTTGGCCTTAAGAGAGATATCTTGTGAAAATCTAGTTTTAATGTCAGAATTGAGATTTTGAGGTATTTTCTTGTTCAAGAAATTTAAAAATTTTACAAAGTGTATTTTAATGGCCCATCCATTGGTTCCTCATCCACTTCAAGAAGTTTTCTTGATTTTGTTCCGCATGATCCCTGCTCCCCATTTCTTGTTTCCATAAAGATTCTTTGGTATTTATTGAAATTATAGCATCGGCAATTGTGATGTGATCAACTTAGTTAAAGTTTTAGTTATGGTTCTGGCAGTTTTGGGAGAGATGGGATTCTAGAATCCTGAGAGCATTGTCTGCACTTAAGAATTTATTATTCTAGTTAGGGTTTAAATGTTCATTCTTTTATTTGATTTAAAAAAAAGGAAAAAAATCGGCTTCCCTTTCAAATACAACATCATTTCTAAATTTTCAACAACCGATGTTATTGAAAGTCAATGGGTTTTGGAAGACTTTGAAAGCCAGAGGTGATGGAGAAGACGAGTTTTTGGTAAAAGCAGCTTAATTTTTTCACAAATCAAGCTTTGTATTATGGAAGTGTATTAAGCTTTGTGTTTGATAGATGCCTGCAGGTCGAAGATTGGACTACGGATCCTCAGACGTTGACAAGGCTTTCCTCTCCGCCTTGTAGCTGCAAGTAGTATGGTCTCTGACGACAACAAACTGATGGTACAATGGAATGGAGTGCCAAAATGGAAGCGAAGCGTAATTGAATCACAATTTAGTGTGTTATGCGATATTATTATTTTTTAAAAGCGAGGTGATTATGAATGAATGAAAGTTATGGTTCGTGTGGCTGGATTCCCCGTGGGTGGAATGGGTGATCGATCAGAATGGGTGATGAAGTTTGAGCCGGGTGACGTAATAAATATCATATTACCTATTTTATTTAAAATTCTCATAATTAATAATATTTAAGATATTATTTATTACTTTTTATAAATAAAAATATTTTGAAAATTTATTTTTAAAATATCATATAATGTTTTAAGAAAACTATAAAAAATGGAAGAGAAAGCTTTATTTATATGCTATAGACACGAAACTTCTGAGTGTTAATTGTATGAATTTTTTTAGTTAAGAATACTTGCCTCTAAAAACCTAATTATAAAAATATCAAAAGCAGCGTGTCGTTTATGAAAACATAGGGAGACGAGCAGAAGAGTTGGATTCCCAGTGAGACGACGAGGATGATGTTGACCGATCGATTCGTCCAGTTCTTGTCGGAGTTTGATCGAAAAATTGTTTTTTGAATTGAGCCGAAACGAGGTTTTGTGCGATTGGCGATCCGTCAGGTGGGAGACAGGCGGCGGTGGATCTATTTATCATGCGGATAATATATGGATTATCAAACATTATATAATTTTTTTCACTATTAAGTTTTTATATTTAAAAAAAATTAGTGCTTTTTGTGTATCACTTGATACCAAAATCGAAATAATATATACATTCACGAGACTTTGAGTCAATGATCAGAACTCTCCGTATAATGACTGTTTAGATTGAATATTTTGTTTGGGATATTAGGAGGGTTTAACCATACTTCTGTATGGTGATCTTATTAACATTAAGGATTAAGAAAATCTAAGTTTTTTGTTTTAGATACTCCATACTTCCATTCTTTATCTCTGTTCCATTTTGTTACACTTATAGATTGTGATTTTCAAACTTCTATTACATTTTGACTGTGAAGTTCTATTCAGTTTTGTTTGAATCCCTCATAAAAAAGAAAAGAAGGCGCTCACATTATTCGATTGGTTTTATATTAGTTAAGAAAAGGAAATAGATACAAAAAGCTTCATTTACCAGCTTGGCCATATTCAGCCGAGACTCATAAAGTCTTAGTGTGTCTCTTTACATTGATTAGGTAAAGACTTGTTACTTTTCTTGATCAATTGGACAAATCCATGGATTGCGATTGCTGGGAAAGAGTTTTGTTGTTCACATTCTAAAAACCTTAAGAAGCGGACCTGATCTTTCAATTATAAATATTTGACCCACGTTATTAGTTCAGGATTTATAATTCAGTTTGCTCATCATTAAATTGTATCCAGGTGTACTTTATTACGGGTCACGACCTGTTTTTGATTATACTATACATATTATTGTCTTTTTCTAACCATCCATTCTCTCTTGTTGTCCTAAGTCTTTGTGATTGTGGGTGTTGTTAAATTCTAAATTTGTTATAACCTTCTGCTTTCTAGTGATAAGTGTGTCGTTCAGCGACAGCAGGGTATAGTGAGGAAGGAGAGTCTGGGATTCGAATTACAGTTGAAACAATTTTACTATAAAGATGAGTTTATTGATCGGATTTAAATTTCAAATATATCTCTCATTTATTATTCTATATCTTATCCAATTTCTTATTCTTGGTTAGATTTTATCTGAAATCCCCACGCATATCTCAGGGTTAGATTTATTGTACCTCAAATATTTCGAATAATAATGAGACTAATTGTTTTGAAATCGTGATGATACAAAATGATTTTATCATATAAAAATAATAAGAATGTGATCAATTAAAGAAAAGAAACATAAAAAGAAAATGTTAAAATCCAGCATGTGGAGCTTTCTTTTAAAGTTTTTAATATGACTTAAGTATTTATTATATTTATATATTATATGTTTAATGAGTTATTAGTAGTAGTGGTGGGATATATCTACTTAGGCCGGCATGTGAGATGAGAAAATCTCTAGAGCCGTTCATTCAAATATTCTGTTTGGTGTTATAATGTTCTATAACTGTACTAATTATCATTCGGGATTAGGTATCAAATGCTTTGTTGGTTGGTAAAGAATTATTACAATGTATCTCTGTTAGAAATTAAAATATATTAAAAAATTTAAGATCATGACCCAAAGAGGACATTTTTTGAGGCTGATCGTAACCTAGTGTATATATATATATATATATATATAAGTTACAGAGAACAGCTCCCATGTACTTCCTTTTTTTAGTCTTTATTCTTCAACTTGATTCTGAAGATTTTGTTTTATGTGTTGCCTCTTCTGCAATTTCCACATTTTGTATCAACACTATCAGGTAATGTTTTGGAAATATGTGAAATGATTTCATCATACCTTTTTCATTTGGAAAATATTGAATGTAGACCCATTGGTATAGCCATATAGAGGAAATTTTCATATCTGTTCGGTTTAGCCTAATAGTTTTTATTGTATTAAAACTATTAATATATTATTAGAAATAAATAAGATATTATTTTATGTGTTTATTTATTAAATCTATTCTTATTATGTATATTAAAATGAAAAATAAAATAATTTACAAAACATTTTAATATGTGTACCATAATGAGAATGGGATGTTGCAGAGACTAAGATCCTATTCATCTAAATGGAAGTGATTAGAACACTCAGAGGTGTGTAAAAAACTTCTAGTTACATCATACTTGTCTAGTAAGAAGAAATGGGAAGGGCTTGCAAAACCACATATTCTGTCACAATTAATATAGGCTCAAATAAATCATTTCTTTTGACATTCTCAAGACTTATGTTGTGAACTTTCCTACGAAATAATAATAATGTTAACAATATTGTTAATAATTAATTATTAATAATAATTGTGTGTGTATCATCTTGGTATTATAATGTTGTAATAATAATTGTATTATTATTATTATATATTTTATTATTATATTAATAGCGGCATCATTTCATTCTCAGAGTTCAAAAGAAAATGGTATTTTATATATATTCTTATAAATAAGAAAAAAAAAAAGTACTTTTCCTAGTTTTTCTTTCTTTCTTTCAAATAAATATTTGCATTACTTTCTCATATGATCCATGAATTCTACTTGTACCGTTTTTTCAAACGTCCAAGTGTTTGATTTGATGATTGTATAATATAATATTATGGCCCCTACTGTTCCGACGACCAATTACCACATAACAGAAGTTAAGAGGAGGATGAGGAAGAATTAAATAGAATTTATCCATTCCACCAATTATGATATCTTGAGTTTGTTGTTGATCTTGGCGGGTTGTTTGGCAAGGGAGATTGATGTTGGGTACTTTTTATTTAGATCCCCGTTATAAATGAGAAGAGAAGTTGCCGCGAGGGTGCACGAAGTTTTGGTGAATGATGCGCGGCCATTAGCTTGGGAGTTGGAAGGGAAGAGTTGCCCTTTTGTCATCAATGGTTGACTACACTTTCTTAGTGAGTTATGATTGGTTGCCGAAAAGTGGGGTGGGAGGTATTAAAAAAGAAAATGTTTTTGGCCAAAAGCGATTTTTTTTTTTTTTAGTGGATGATATATATGATACAGAATTCACCAGATTCAGGAAGCAAGAACTTTGGAACAATTACATGTCCATTCATGAACCCGACATATGAACTCATTTAACTTTCTCTAAAGAAAACTATGTTTTTGAGACATACTGAGTTCACATATTACTTTACAAATGAAAACTCAGTTTCAAATAAATATCCTTTAACTAACCCATCTGACAATCCATGAATAATATTACAAAATAAAAATTGCTCAACTTTTTATGGATCTTGTAGAGACCTTAAAAACTCTTTCTTGCATCAATTTCTACAACCTTCACAAGATGAGACTACCCAATCCATGTGTCTTGCATGAAACTCACCTCACGTTTGAAGTTTCTATCAAAGAAGAAAAATAAAATATCGTTTTTACCAGGATATCGCCGATGCTTGTTTTTAAGGATATGCCTTCTTTGGATATATTGGAATATATAGGTATTTATAAATTATTCAAGAATTTAAATATATATTCAATTTTGTATATCAAAGGAAGTGGTTTGAGAAGGTACGCGTTATGAAATGAGACACTTTCATTTCCTACTCCCTACCGTCTTGATTTTTAATTTTTATAATAATTAATGATAGCAATTAATGATGAGAAGATATCTAGCGAAACCTCTTGTGATGTGCCTGGCACTTCTGTGAATAATAGTGTTAAAGGCGCAAAGTGCCTTTTGATCTCGATGGCTGTAACACTACACAAATAGTATTAATGTAGTAATTGTATTAAGAAAAACGATAAATGATATTAATAATTATTAAGCTCACCTGTTTCACCGTAACTACCGTTTTATATTTATTGTGTTATACTCGCAGGACACTCACTTCGTATTGTTTTTTTTTTTTTTTTGAAAATTTCTCAAAAATAACCTGCCTACTATGTAAAGCGAATCTGGTGGTGATCTGGGATATCATCTAATAATATAATAGACTATTATCGAAACACGTTTTTTGTTTTTTAATTTTACAAACACTGCATTTTGTGTGTGGGATCTCTGTGGGTAAAATCGATATATGTCGATATATCATAGATATTGGTGATTTTTCACGTTAATAAAAGCGATTTGTTTGCCAGGAAGTAGGTATTAGGATGGCAAACATTTTGAAGCCTCGACGATATGTCGTATATATTTCGCGATTTTTCTACATCCTTTGGTTTTTGAATTGGTTCTCCCCACGTCTCTGAAAAGATTCCCTGTTGAATCATGAGACAACCCAACCTTATAATACCACTCTAAAAAAGCCTTTACCATCTACATTTTACTTGGTTTTCCCACTGAACTGAATATTGCTTTCACAAGACTACCAATGGCTGGGTAAGTGATGTTGGAAGTGTTCGCTCATCTATAACTAATTTTCTGATGCCTTCCTGTGTTTAAGATTTGACTTGAAGCCATTACGTTCCTCCACACAATGCATTGTTCTGTGATCCATGGCGTAGTCCAGCTTTGTTTTTCTTAACACTATCATTATGTCAAAGGAGGAACAAAAACTCACCACAGGCTGAGACCAAGCCATGACTCATATCTTCCATGTTGTGAATGGAATAAGATCAACAAGACATGGAGGAGGGACATTTGAGAAAATGGGTGTGAATAATGTTTACTATATATGCGCTCAGTATAGACATGGGACAGGGTGCGAAACTTCGACGGAGTTCAATTCTTAATCACCAATCCTTGTATATCTCTGCCATGGGGGAGTTCCTTACGGGGTTTCTCACATGAACCTTGGGAGGACCTTGAGCTTTGGAGTGGGTCCCAAGATGTTTTATCTGCCCAGTTTGTCTTCTGTTGCTCTATGGCCAGTTTTGATGGGGTATAAACCTCTCTCTCTTTCCTCTAGATTCTGTGCCATGCCCAGTCTTCTGTGTATACCTAAACTGGGGCCTGTGGGATCTGCTCGTCTCTATGGTTTAAAATGTTGCAGTCTTCGAATCTCCCATCCCATTTGCAAATCTACATTACGCAAAGTCATTCACTATGAGGCGTATCATAAGGGATAACTCCTGAAGTGGGACATAATGGGGACAAAATAATGCAGGTTAGAGAAGCCAAGGGCCCTGCCAATATAGTGCGAACAACCAGCTCTACAAGAACACAGAATATCTATAGTGTTTCTATAGCAAAGATTCCATGGGGTCAAATACTACCATGAGTGGCAGCTGGCGGATTAGTCCCCAAAGGGCATTTAAAAATGTGGAATTAAAGTTAGTACCTAGCTCAGATTGACTTGCCCACAAGGGAAGAGGACCATCATCCAACCAATCTATCTCTTATAGCATTGATTAAAGAAAATGTGAAAGCTAGAATCAATAATGTGCACTTGTCACCAGAGCACATAGTCACTGTTCCAATTCAGTAGAAACCTCAATCCTTTCACCTTTGGGAGAGATTAAACATCCTCTCTGTCTTGGCTACCAAACTGTTGAAGGAGCAATACAAGCACTACAAAAACAGGTGTTCAACGTCAAAATCTGTTGTTAAATGAGGAATATCCGTTTGTTCATTTCCAACGGATTCATCGATTTTGTCCGTAGGCAAAGTTATCATCATTTACCAACACAAATATCGTTGGCGCATTTACCAGCGGTTGAGAACCCGATGTAATAAAGGAACTTTTGTAATCGTTGATATAAGCCCACCATCAGCATGGGAAGAGAGTGATAAGTTGGAAATATGTCCAGTTGTAATATTTGTCTTTACCAGCGGATTCTTAGTAATATATCTTGGCAAATCACCGTTGGTATATTTGCAAACAAGTGTCGTTACCGAGAGGACAATTCAAACGGATTAATGCCATGAAAATTGTGATTGTTTATGAAATCATGATGGTGGCAAATTTTTTATTTTTGATAAAAATCGGTTACGTGTGGCGAAGGTAATTACTAACGGATAATACATTGTTAAGTAATGGCGTCTATCCGTTGATAATGGTTTGATGGTGATGATAATTCATGCTGAGTATCCAACCGTTGATAAATATTGAGTATACGAAGTTAATCACATTTGGGAAGATAGAAAGCAGTTATGTCGTTTGTTATTGGCTATAAAGGCAAAGTCGTTACGATGTCAAGTGGACTAAATTTATGGTGTTTTCAAGCGTAATTGGAAATCCGTTGTTAAATTTGTTATATTTGTTGATAATACAAAATGTCAGGTTCTCATTTGTTGTATTTCTATGTACTTAATGACATATTCCGTTGAGATAACAGTGTTGATGTTGGAATAACATTCATTTAGGTCTTTGGTATTTTCATATATATTAAAAAATAATATTGAAGGTACCACTGTTTTTAAAGTCAAAATAGTATAAATATAAATTATGAGTTTAATATTCTTTTATAACATTTTTATATATTTTATATTTAAATGAGAAATTTGTTGAAAATTTTCATATATACATGAAATAACTAATTTACTACAGATATTAAGTTATCATTAATTTTACTCTTAATCAATATCCTAAAACAAGAGTTTACTATATAGTAATAAATTAGAAATATCATAAAATACCTCTAATCATCTGCATGATCATTAATGGTGTGAGTTTTGGATGTTAATTATTACTTCTATTAACGGCCCTCAGTATGTGTATCATCATAGCTCTAAATCTCTCTTGTTGCTTTTTGCCAATAGTCTCATTTGTTGTTGTCTCTTCCTCATGTCATGACTCTCTCTTCCACCTTTTTTATGCCTCTTTTTCTTGTCCTCCATGATGCATCTTGAACTCTCTCTGTCTCTCTTTTCCATCCTGCACCTCTCGCCCTTTAACATGTTATTTGTGGGAGAGTATGGAATGTCAGAATGGGCGATGTTTTGGATGAAGGGTGCATCGATATGTATCAGACTTTTCTTATTCAGAAATTGCAGGACTTGTTGCATGTTCCATTGGGATTATTATTGTTGAACCCGTAAAATCTTGTGTTTTGTTATTGATGGGCAGACCTTTGTGAGATTCTGTTTGTTGGGTGGGTCCGATGTCTTCCAGAGTGAATTGTATGATGTTTGTTGGCATGTCTATCCTTTTGTGTTTGATATGTTGAAATAAGCAATCTGATGATAAATATGAAACTAAAAGAAATCAAATTATTTGTCATTAACACATCAACATTTTGGAATGATTGAATATCAATAAAGCTTCATCTTTCTTCTTCCTCTTGTGTTTTCCAGTATCTATGGTGATCAAAATCTGATTAGGATGGCTCTTTTGCATGAGAATATTATTATACATATTATACATGGCTCAATGGTTATTACTTGTTATATTTGAAATTCTCGAAAAATATATGGGAATAAGAAGCATTTGTAGCCATTATTTAAGATCTGAAGTGGTGATCTGTAGCAAGATTTGGTGCTAGAATATTCCGGTCGCCCAGTCCACGCAGTCCATCGGCACGACATTTTGATCACGATGACGTATAGCGAACTCAAAGTATTCGACCTTTTCCATTATCCTAAACATCTTGTGGGCATTTGGGCAACGCTCTGTACCTCCATTAGAAAGGGTGCTAGATATCGGATAACGGCGAAACGACTCCATAAATTCCAGCATTCTGAATTTAGAGACATCATATGTGAAAAGCTTCTACAACAAAATTTTATAATTATCAAATAATTATAATTGAATAAAAATAGGCTAAAAAAAATATTTCTCAGTCCCATAATAATAATTGTTGATTCATAATAAACATTACATACTAAATTCATAATAAGTATTATATTATATAATAGTATTACCTTAAATTCATTCCAGGAATTTCTTATTTAGCCCCATCCTCTTATATACTGTCAAATTTTTGCTTCATGCACTTTGTAATCTGGCAAAGCGTGGGGAGGAGTAAAGCAATCATGCAAAATCTATATACATATACCTTATACCCTTACCTCTCTCTCTACCTCTTCTCCTACTCTCTCCTGTACCCTATATATACTATACTACTCTCTCTTATATATATATATATATATATATATATATATTAATTAGTCATATATAAATCATAAAATGCTAAAACTACAAAAATTAAAAGGTTATCTTACCATCATTATTAATTTTTGTTATTAATATCTGTAAGAATTATCGAGTCATATCGTATAGTGAGAAGTGGCTTACTTTGCTACAAGAAGCATTCCCATACGGTAGACTTGACCTACATGATCCCAAGACTTATTAAAGTGGGTAAGGGATAATGTTGTGTTGATCAAGCAGGTGTGGTTTGTGATCCAGTTTGGAGTTGAAGTATTGATTCCCAGTTTCTGGTCACTGGTGATTGTGAACTCCTCTCTATAAGTGTGATTGTGGAACGGACCTTCTCTGCAGAGGGGAAGAGAGCGGTGATGGTCTTTGCTAGTAAGGGATAAACCGATTGTATCTCCATCCCATCTCTCCACGACTAGTTAAATCCTCCGAGGGCCATCCCATGGGCTCATGTGCATTTCTTTGCCATTAGATCTACTACCAACCATGGCAACTATATTACAAAATCATATATATATGAGTCCAAAATTTGTGCTTTTAAAAATTTTAAAATCCATGTTGAAAAAAAAAATAATAATAATAAGAATAATCACAAACTTAGAAAGAAGAGATTTGAAATTTTGGATATTTGAACAAAAAGAAAGTTGATTTGAAGAAAATTTGTAAGTCATGAGTGTATTGAATATTAAAAGTTTTTTCCCAATATAAGATCATATATTTTATTTGGAACTAAAGAAATTTTTTTTTGAATTTTAAAGAAAATGATTTTAAGTAAACTAAATGATTTCCTTTTTGTTATTCTTTTTTTGGAAATTAAAAAAAATGTTTTTTTTATAAATTAAAAATGTTTTTATAGAGTGGTATTTTTTTATTTTTAAGAAGTTAACCCAAAGTGATTATTGTTTTTTAAAGAAATTAAAAGATGATTTCTTTTATTTTTTTTAATTAAAGAAAATGTTTTTAAAAATTTTAAATCAAGAAACAGTTTTGATTGTATTTTTTTTAGAATTTGAAACTATTTTGACAAAAAAGAATGATTTTTTTGGAAAGTATCAGAGGAAATAAAAAATAAAAAAAAGAAAATCAAATTTGAATATTTGGAAGATGCAATTTAGTTGATTTAGGGTGAAAATCCTTATCATTAAAATAAAAATGAGTAATAATAATAATAATAATAAATAAAAAAAAATGATAGGAGATAATAATAATAAATAAATAAACAATAATAAAAACACCCTAAAATATATGGTGGAACAACATTAGCATACTTGTTTAGCAACCTTTGTAATCATTAGATCACTTCTCCCATGCTTTACACACGCTAATTACATCTACACCGAACACAAGTTATTCGTCTTGTGACGGCCACAATTACCGCCCAGGGGGTTGGCAATAATCGACCCGCGGTGTGGCCGTGGATGTCAGATGATACTGCAGCGCTCTATTGAAAATGGACCCGATCTACCTATCTTTTTTTCTGAGGAACTACCAGGGCTGCTTGTTCAATCACATGACAACTGTCCCAATATTTTGAAAGACCACACAGGGTCCATATATATGTAATTAAAATGAATAAAAATACTCAGGACCTACGTCAATACTCGACTATATGCGATATTATGTCGTGATTAGGGTTAAGAAATGCTCTTGTATGGCATATATTAGATTTAACACTGACATATTACAAAAACATCAAAGTACCGATCCAGAAACTCTTAAAATGGAAGGCTTTCGTGATGTGTTTGGAAACAGATCACTGTACGAATAATGATTAAACCCAGGGTGAAACGATGCCCATTAATGGAGTTATGTCTTTACGTGGGATCTTCGCAAGTGTATCGATGATTGACGTAAAAACACACCTCGAAACAAATACATGATCATGCTCGAATCACATGCCTAATCCGAATACCGAGTCCTCAAAGGCTTCCTCCCTTTTATTATTAAAATATAAATGTGTGAGGAAAAACATCGTTCGTTTCTTTTCATAATGGTACTCACACCTAATTTTTCTGGTTTGCCTTGTTGGTGCATATATATGAAATGCATATCATTCCAAACCACACACAATATAATATATTAATTATTTGTATTCATATATTAACTGCAATTACACACATGCAAAATACCGCATGTTATTTAGTTGCATAGATAACGTCAAAGTGCCTCCTTAAGCCAATCGCGATTCGTTTCTAATGGCTTTTACATTTACCGTTGTGAGTGATTATATTTTGATATAGATTACCACTATCAATAACACATTTAATTATATCAATTAACGTTTTCTTTCACACAATTCAAACAACCATCGATTCAAAACGATGTGTTTGCCTTTAACTACGTATTAGGTCAGCAGAGAAAGCAGGTGTTTTTAGTCACCATACAGCGTGGGCGGCGTCGTGGAGCTCACTCACCAAGTATAGGTTCCCACATATTGGAACCGAAATCCTATTAGGCACAAAACACGAACCGTAATTTGTGCGTAATTACCTTCTGTGCAAATACTTAAAAGCAGGTCCCTACCTGGCATCCAGCAGTTCAAATATTGCGGTCCCAGTTTTGGGACCCCTGAGTCAGAAAACAGGCGCTCGGCACCTCAAATCAAAACCAGCTGAGCCAATAAAAACAACTACCAAAGGATTAGTCAGTAGGAGAAAACCCCACACCTGCCTCTTGGGTTGTGTGAGAGCTTAAAGCCAGAGTGCCAGCGCGTGGCAACCCTACTTGCGTCAGAGCGACTTTACTTCTATATGTACATTAGGCTGGCGATCAGAAGACAGAAAGCCAAGAGTGGGGGATTTGGAGGCTTCCTCTCTGTTGAAACCTCTCATCCATTTACCTTCTCCCTCAAATGGGAGAAATGTTCTTTTCTCTTTTGTTTCATTACTCTTTTTTGTCCTCTGCGTTACCCGCTTTATGAGTATTCTAGATTACAGAACATTGGATTCTTATCAGCAAATCCACTACTTGGCCTTTTCTCACCCGATTCGGAATGTCCATGTCATGGAGCCACTCTTAGGAACTCAAGAGGCATTAATCTACTTTGACATGCTTGTGGCGCGTGTGGTGCTCGAAATGTCTTCGAATTAATGCGTTTATTCTGTTCTCGTTAATTGGCGTTTGAAGTCGACATCTCTCTCTCTCGGGTTCTTTCCAGAAATTCGACGTGGTATTGTGCTGGATTCACTAAAGACAGTTAATGGTGTGATCATTTAGATCATGTCAGGGGATCTAAAAAATTTCGGTTTTGACAGAAATGTGTTTCTCTTTGTGGAAGAATTACCAGAGATTTTCTGGGGTTTAGCTAGCGTCTCCCGCTACACAACACTGTCCCGTGCACTACAACATGTGTTGATTTCTGAGGGGTCCCTTATACTCGAGATACCATATACGCTGACTCTCTAAAACTCGAGGGTCCGTTGACAATACCGTCGTCGCTTGAATATTAGTGATAAAGCACCACCATATATTTCTTATAAATACAAATTCTCCCTAATATTTTTCTGAAGGATATCAAAGCTCCACTTCCTACGCTTTTCATGTTAAAATATATTAAAAAACTATATTGCTTTAATATATTTTGAAAAATGCTAACAGAACGCGCTTTGTAACCGTGTGCGACCTGAGTGCCGTCTTCAGTACGTGTGAAGATTGGTACACCAGCGTGATGTAAAAACCACTAATGAAAATTGAATTCTCTGCGAGGGGGTATCACAAATGTATGTCTGTCTGATAGCGTCATAAAACATCAATCATATTCAGCATACAAATAATGCAATCGTATGTATGGAATATTTCATGTCATGCATGAGATGGTGAGACTCCTCATGTTTACATAATAACCCGAATCCCCAGATTGACGCTCTCCTTTATTCAAATGTCAAGTGAAAACTTTTATTTTAAAACAAAAGATTTTTGTTTTATATAATTCAATATTTGAATGATCGAAATACGCTTTATTGAAAACCCGCGGATTGAGTCTTACGGCAGGTGGACCGGTCAGGCCGGGAGGCGGTCTCATGGTGGACAATCTCCCGGAATCGAACGATACCAATCCGGACAATCTTGATCTGGACAATCTCAGATCCAGGACAGTAATCAGTGGACCGATCTCGATACTGAAACTTTATTGTGTATTTAAAGGTATTTATGGACAATCTCAGAATGCTTGGCTTTGTTTCAAAAGCTATGGATAGTGTAACGCCCTAAAAATACCCTAGAATTTTTATAATAAAAATTTAATGGGTATAAATTAGATGACTTAGGTATTTTTTGGGAGATTGTTAGATGAATATTGATTAGGCTTGATTTGACTTGTGAATCTGGAAATAAACCCAAGCGAAAAAGAAAAATATGAAATTATGAAATGGGACTTTAAAGGATTAAATTTAAATGAATTTAGATGTCAGAAATGAAATTAAGAAATAAGAACAGGAAAATAATACTTGAGACTTAAATGAAGAAATAATAATAGAAATGTGGAGAAACTAATATAAAGAAATAAAAGAAAGAAAAAAAATCGAAATGACATCTTAGCATGTACAGGAAGAGGAGAAGCTTCTATCCTTTCTTACTATTGCTGCCAAATGTCACAGATTAAAGGGTGATCGTGAAAAGGAGGCAATGGAGGAAAATAGGGAATATTTTTGGGGAGGTTGGGAGGGGGCTCTGTATCTCTACGTTTCCAGCCATTCCGGACGACCATGGGTCTCAGGCGACGAGAGGGGAGAATCTTCCTGGGGAAGGCAAGAGGCTCACCAGTGGGGAGGCTGGGAATCGGGGAATTTGGGACAATAATATGACATTCTCTAGGGAGGCCGGGTCTTCTACTTTTGGTTATTTTCTACGAAAGGGGTTGTATGGTGGTGCTCTTTTGCACTTACAGAGAGAGGAATGTTTGATTATGTATTTTAAACCATGAGAAGAATGCCACATTGTATTGTGTATTAGTCTTGGCCCAGCTGGGACATTATTGATTTTTGGTGGGAGGGAAGGGAATTTGGTGGTGAGTCCTTCTGAAAATTGGCCTCATTAATGAAGACTTGATGTTGGTAGGCTTTTGAGATTTTCTATAGATTCAGACCTCTCGTGAACTAAGTTGTGAGTCGCTTTATTGAGGGCATGCCGGGGTCGGTGGGGACAGCCTTATCTGGGCGGCGGCGTAGTGACCTCTGTCGACAGAGTCTGACCGGAATATCGTCACGTCCTGGAAGACCTGTGGGGCGGTCGGCGGACCTAAATCTGTGAAGATAGGCGTTTCCATCTGTGAGCCGGACCTTACCCTCATCTGTGAGGTCGGTAGGACCCTCCTCCCGGCGGAGGTCGATGGGCCACCTCATTTGGTCCGATGTGGGACCTACTCGTCACCTTGCGGGGCCAAATGGACCCCGACCGGTCGGGCGAGGCCCTGTCTGAGAGTTGACTGCGTATGACTCTCGACGGAGGTCATAACTCCTTCATCAGGCACTCGATTGAGATTTGCTTTGGGCAGGCGACTACATGGAAGCTCATTGGGTGACCAATTCAAATCCATATCTTCCTGAGGAGGATGGCCAGATATGTGGAGACCGCGGGAGGGTGTGTGGCCCTTGGGTTACCGGTCGGGGGTGTGTTGGTGTGACTCACGTGGCTCCAACTTCGGAAGGTCACGCAGCTGCGAAATCGAACTCGTTTGCGGGTGATTAGCAGAGCTCTATGGAAGCCCATTGAGTCAAGAATACACATTCGCATGTGAGGAGGATAAAGTATGTCAGACCAGGTGTCAAATCCGCTCGGGTTTACCAAGGGTCAGGTCGGCGATCGATCGGCTCGGTGGTGTGACCTTCACGTATGACGCTCCAACGGAGGTCCATATCCTGCAAATAAATTCCGTTTCGGTGTTGCTGAGATATAGGCCCATTGGTCAGAATCCATCTATCACCAGCTTGATAGGTGGGCTCATATTATAAACTCGAAAATCAATACTAACCACAAAAAAAAAAAAAAAGAACTACTATACTTGAATAATATTGTTCTTTAATGGTTTTGGAATGGGATCAAATGGGGAGAAAAATAAGAATTGAGGATTGCAAGGATGAATTCCCTCTCTTCTCTTCTAATTTTAAAGATTTTGGTTTGTTGCATGACTCCTATTCCTCGTTTCAAGTTTTTGCATGTTTGTTCTAAACATATTGAATTGATTTAATTGATTGAGAAAGAAAAGTTATTATGAAATGTTTATATAAAAATTGCATGATTATTATTAAAATAGCTGTTTTCTATGGCGTGATTATATTGTACTATATTGTTTTGGTATAAAAGGTTGAGGCATCCTTAATAGAATGTTAACAACACCGTTTGGTTAGTATTAGATGGATTAGAATGATTCATACAGTAGAGTTGGAATAGCGATCTTCTAGTATTGTATTGATGTGTCACTAAGGGTGGCCAATGCCGGGACAGCCTCAGGCAGTGTTCATAAGTGATTGTTTATATAACTAGTGTTTGACGGCTCAGGCTGAGACCGTCTTGTGTTACTTAAACCCCATTTAATCTGACGCTGCTGACCCGGCGTGGAGTTCGTGTAGATGACTACATTATCTTATACCTGCTCGAAGACATGGGTCTGAAGACCAGTTAAAGAGCATAGCTAAATTAGAGGCATAACTAAATTAAGGGCACTGTGAAATTGATTGTGAAATTGAATTGGTGCATAAGCGTTGGTGTGAGCATATTTGGTGGTTGGGGTGTAGGAAATATTGCAGATTGGAAATGCATGACCTTAGCGATTAATGCGATTTGTGAATATGAAAGTATATTTTGGGATGATCAATGAGAACACCAAAAGCGTGATTGCGCTAAAACAAAGTATGTGACTGTATTTTATATTGATCATCTATCTCTAAGATTTTGAAAGTTTGGATATATGGATTAAGGGTAGTGCATGGTTGATTTAAAGCCCATGATGCGAATGGGTTCATGTAGAACCACTAAGCATGAAAATGCCAGTGTATTGTTATTAATGTGGGTTTGGTGATGAATGGTAGGGTGTCGACGGACCAAGATGTGAGGGGCGTGGTGAGAGGAGTCGCATAAGAGGAAATTTGGGTATGCTCTAGGCGTGTGACACGTCATTCCATGTTTTTCTTTAGGTGGGATATTATGTGTATAGCAAAAACAGTTGAACTACGAGAATATATCATTTTTACGCGTAAATCATTTTGAAGGAAGCTTGAATGCCTTTCGTGTAATGCTCCCATTTTGGTAAAATGTAAATGTTCATGGGGCTTTTTACTTCCATTTTGATAAACCGCAAAGATATGTGATTTTTGAGTGATTAGGTGATTTTTAGGTATCCCAGGACCAGGTTGGATGAGAAATATTAATTGATGGGTGTGGGTCCACGACTTTATTGGTATGGCGAGAGCTGGGACGACGGTTCTACAAGCGATTTTACCGGTATTTATGGCAATGATTTTAAAATGAAGCTTAGTGTATCCACACCGCTCATTTCGCCTCAGATGTGTTTGCGGCGCTCAGCCTTGCCGCGCGGCGGATCGCGCGCGCGGAGGAAGTGTATGGGGTAAATGGGCGTTCGGCGGCTTCCGCGGCCGAGATGACCGGGGGGGACCTTGGCTTGATCCTATTGAAGAGTGTGTAGAAGATTGAGAATCCATGCCCCGTAATAAATGAACCCGAGAGAACAAGTGGGAGGTACTATGGGTGGTATCTTACACCTCGACTATGACTCTCAAGCATTAAAGGCGGGCAACCGTTGCAGTGTCACTATGATCGGCCCGTTGAGGAGAATGAAGAGTGTCTGAACATTACCTGTACCCAGATTTTGTGTGGGAAGAAAGAGGATGGGCAACCTTCTGTGGCCGAAGAAAGAAGGAAATTGGCTCTCGAAGAAGCAGAAGCGAAATACTTACGTGCAATGCATTGCACGGCTGAAGGGAGTGGGGTATGGAGCCTCATTACTACGAGGATTAGACTTTTTGTATCCTAATTGGGTTTTCATGACTGGGGCCTTGCACCCTTGCAGAAGTATTACATGGGGAAGTTAACTTCTTGGATGAATTCAAAAACATCCATGGGTCCTGTTGTATACATGAGAAAGAGGTTTCATAATCGAAGCAAAGATATTAGATGGGTGTGATATCAAAGAGAGTACGGTGGTAGGGCGCAGTATGCTCGTCTCTTGCGTGAGTGTGGGAAAGAAAGAGAAGAAAGAAATCGTGAAGTTTTGAAGATATGTGACCATCAGGCCATGTCACGACATTTTGCCATGTAGCAACGAGATTTCTCAAAATTGCCCGACATGTGCATTAGATAATATGAAGAAAAGAAAGAGGAAAAGAGAGAAAAAGATAAAAACGAGGGAAAATCCAGTGTCTGGGTTCGCAGCAAAGCGACAAAGGAAGAATTGGAGAACACGCAGGGGTTAGTGGAGAGGCTGCTTCAGCGGGCTACCCCTGATGGGGAATGCCCTACCTGGCACCATGGATTGCGAGTACACCCAGGTGTCCTTTACAAGCAGTGCACTCCCTTTCTCTCCCATTGTGGAATCATGGGAGAATGTTGGAGACTTCACGATTGCCTTTGTTTGATTTGTGGACAAGGCGCCGACCGGTGTTACAGGCTACGTTTGTCATTTACTAACACACCAGGACTGGGGAGTGCGACTTTGGTGGTCTGAGACGTAACAAAGGTGTTGCATCACTTGGGGTGTTATTAGAGAGAGACGGGGGACTTTAGATGCTGTTCAGATGTTGGTGCTTTCATTCCCCAGGCATGTCTGATATATGAAGTAATTCTGCTTCTGCTATATGGGATCACAGGCCGGCATCTCGGATGTGATGGCGGTGATTTCAGTCTTTGATACCTCTTTGTACACATGCATTGATTGACCACACCATTCGGCTCCTCCAGCAGGCTGCCTTACTAAACTTGGGTAAAATTAAGAGAGGCCGGGTATGACATATCTTGTGGTATGTGACGAGCATTTCATAATAATATTCTTTAACTGTGACATGAAGAGTGTATGAGATTGTCATCAAGGAATCTGAGAGTATATGATTTTTTAGAATTGATTAGTGTTATCATTCGGGGTTTGATGTGTGATATTGAGAGGATGGAATTTGATTTGTCAGAGCAATATTCAAAGCGATAGTCGTTGTAGAATGAGAGTAACCTTAAGACCCTTTGGAATGAGGGTGAAGTAGCTTTCGTGGTGGGAGGTATCTATCTAATAATGTATCACATTTTGCTAGAACAATGTAGTGCGGAAAGGATCTCAATGCCTGCAGCATGGCGTTGATCAGGTGAGGCAGCGTGAGGCCTAGAGTGTCAGATATCACGTTGACTTTGTTTCGGGAAGGAGTTACCGAGGATTGCCCCATATAGAGGTGGGTTTGCTATTGGCCAGTTGTGCCAGGTGCCACACCGGCATCCCACCGGCTGCCGTCGAATAAATCCACTAGAGCTAAGGGTGGGGAGTGAGAATTACAGAGCGCTACTAGAAAAAGTTTTATTAGACCAAGTGTTATCACCGTAGGGCTTCAAAGGTGATGCTTTTTTTATTAAAAGAAAAGATGGTGTACATACCGACTGTAGTGATTATAGAACAGAAAGCTAAACTCAAAGTCCAGCGATTAAAAGGAAAACAGCAAGTATCTAGTTACCGAATTGATGATTTGTTGTTTGACAAGTGAAGGAATTTTTTGAAGTAATCTTACTGGGTGACTTGCGATCGAGGATCATCGGGTTGAGGGAATTAAGATGCCGATGTGTAGTGGGCGATTATTTGGGGACCACGCGATACCATGGACATTATATGAGTTCCTTCCTTAGTAATGCTGTTGGATTGACAAATGCTCCGTTAACTCA
Source organism: Tetrastigma voinierianum (assembly GCA_016808115.1). NCBI lineage: Eukaryota > Viridiplantae > Streptophyta > Magnoliopsida > Vitales > Vitaceae > Tetrastigma > Tetrastigma voinierianum. The sequence goes on from JAEQBH010009820.1 coordinate 59,224, forward strand.
TGGACTAATATATTTTTTTCCTACACCGTATGTGATGGTTTGTCGTAGTGTTCATAGACTACATTCTTGTGGCATTCAAAAGATCAGTCATGACACACACCTTAAAGTAATATTAGAACTTTGAGAAAAGAAGATTGTATCTGCGAGAAGTGAGCAAGTGTAGTTTTAAAAGATAGAGTGTGTCCTTTCTTGCAGGCACACATGAAAATCGAAGAAGAGATAAAAAAGAGTGAGTCCCAATGAAGTAGTTGTTGAATGGAAGCCACAATGTCTGTTCTGAGAAGTGCAGTTTCAGGGTGGCGGGATACTGAGGGTCAGTTAAGGGGAGGTTTTCACATGACTGCGGCCAGGTGGCAGACTCGAGAAAAAGTAAAGTACCCAGATGGAGTGGTGAAAAATGTCAAAAGAAGTTTTGTATGAAGTTGGCTTTGTGTTAGCAGGCTGGTTTACTCCTTCTTGGACTGCGGTAGAATATATGTGATTTTTTTGGTGATGATCGTAGCTAAATGGACTTGGATGTGTGTCCTAATGTCTGCGAGAGGCCAGAAAGTGGTAAACCTTTGTGCTTGGCGATTGAATGCTGAAAAGACTACCTACCATACACGATTCCCGAAAATTGTGCGACGTTATTTCTTGTTGAATTTGGAACATTATTTGTAGCATGGAGATAAGTGTTTCATCTACAGCGATCCTATAAGGAGTCTTGTATTTACCCCCTCTGGCAGGCTTGCTTGAGACAAGCGGGAGATGGATAAAGAAAGACTAATAAAAGATTATGATGCGTGAGTTGATTATCACTTTCGGAGGGCCGGTATGTAGTGGCCGGCTGATAGAAGTCGATCTGTGTGTGGCAACCCGTGAATGTTATTTGTCATTGTTACTTGGTGTGAGTCTTGCAGTGGTAGGAGTTGATAAGGGAACATGGGTTTGTTCGATGAGTGCTAGAGCCTTCTGAGAAAAGAGAAAGAAAATTCTTTATGAGGATAAATGGATTGGAATGGTATTGAGCTGGTTCAGGTGACGAGAAATGGAGTTTTATATATATATGTATTGGGGATCGGGTTTTGTGTACCAGGCGCAATGTGAGGGGAAATCCACCTCCGCCTGCAGAGCACATGGTGGACCTTTTGCTATCCCGTCCGTGTTGCTTTGGTCATCGGTCGAAATGTCCGTTGTTTGGGTGAGTGGAATGAAGAATGTGGCCGAATTTGCCTTATACCCAAAGTGTTTGGTGTCAAGAGTAAAGGCGAACGCATCAGGATTTCCTTATTGCATCCTATCAGGAATACCTTTGGAGTGGGATGGGAGCCAAGATCTGCTATGGTTTTGCGATTTGGGTTACATTGGGGAGAAGGCATGACTGTTTGGGTGTGTGGGGCCAGATTGACAGTCCGACTCATACCGGTGAGCCAGGCTATTCCGCCCGACAAGCTAGCGGCGCATATCAGGAAATAGTTGGTTACGAATTGCTGTATCCATTCTTTGACAGAGACCAGGGGTTTATGAGATTTTGCAGGGAAAGGTGCGAGGGCGGGCTGTTGCCGGAGTGATCGTTCCACCTGACGGATGCGGGTGATGTCAAAGTAGGTGTTGATTCACGGAAGATATGTGGTAGGGGATTGTGTGATCGGCCTTGAGGGTAAGTGGGATTGACACATTGCTTTACAGTTAATTTGTATTACAACACCGGTTTCAATCAAGTATGAATACTGCATAAAAACCTTATGAGAGGCTTTATATGGAGAAAATGTAGAATTCTAGTTGTGTTGGATGGGTGTGAGTGAAAAAGAAAGTGATTGTGCCCAGAGCTTGATACAAGGAAATGAAGAAAAGTGTAAAAATAATGATTAAAGAAAAAAGTGGAAGGTGACCTTGATGGAAAATGAAATCGAAATGAGCACGCTGAAAAGAAAAGATATTGATATATGGGATGAAAAGTATTTTTGAATGATATCGCCTTGGAAGAAGGTGATATGAGATTTATGGGAAAAGAACCAAGTTGAGCTTCAGTTTCCCAGCCACCAGCAGTGAGTTAAGAGTGAAGGTCCGGTGGCACTCTGAGGTGCAGCATTACCTCAGGAGCTTAGGAAGGTCCACTTGTGTCTTTCATGTCCATGGCGTCACGGTGCAGTGGAATAACACATGTAACAGTCTCTCTTGAGGACAATTGAGTTGGTGTTGGCGTGGAAGCGAGCCGGTGAGATTTTGGCTGTTGGTGAAAATTGAGCCAGAAGATTAAATTTAGTGAGGGTGTGGAGAAACACGAGGTGAAAAACCCTTGGGAGGAAGTGAAAGCTTTGATAGAACATGTCCTAGCTGTTTGACTAAAATTAATTTGAGGATGTTAATTTTTTAAGTGTGGGGAGGTTGTGCGCCCAAAATACCACACATAATAAGGTGTATTAAGATAGGTGGGCCAACCGGTGTACTTCCTGCAGGGTGAATGAGTCGTGGTTAAATGATTATGAATACAAGAGCCAAGCCCAGTGAATACATGAGTAGAATGAGGACACTTGAGGTCTGGTGTGTGAGTAGTTAGTGTGGTGATGCGGAGGAAATGTCTAAATTAAGCAATGAGGGAAAATGGAGGCTTTTAGCTGTGAAGAACCACCAGAAATGTCTGGAGGGACCTAAATATAAAGAAATAATAAAGAAAAGAAGAAAAAAGAATCGAGGGGAAAGGACATGTGGCTGTGTAGGAAAGAGAGGAGAGCTTCCCTCCCTTCATCTTCATATGCTTTTAAGTCTGATTAAAGGTGATCCATGTAAGAAAAGGAAAACAGAAAATGGGAGATATTTTAGGTTTAGAGAGGCTCTACCACCACCTTGCATTAGGTTTTTAGGCAGTCGGTTTCATGGGTCTCCGACGAGACGAGAGGAAGAGGGTCCTTCCCTGTGGCTGAGGCGCCAGAGTGGGGGAGGCCGGGACCCAGGGGGTTAGACTAAGACTCTGGGAGTACGTCTTCCTCTGCTGGTTTTCTGGTGCCATGTGTGGAGTGTCCTCTTTGCCCAGGGGGTGTTTTGGTTGTGTATTTTAAACCATGAGGAGTGCCACATTGTGGTGGTGCACGTGGGCAGGACCTTGGAAGGCTGATTTTTGGGTATAAGAGAGAAGAATTTGGTAGAGTGAGTCTTAGAAAATTATGGCTTTCATGATATGAACTTGATGTTAAAGGCTTTAATTTCTCACAATTCAGACCTACAGCAGACCTTGATTATGGTCCTTTTGCTGAGGTCATCTCACGTGATCTCGTGGACTGACCTCATGCGGTCGACGGACAGCCTCATGGGCGAAGTCGGTAGATCTCATGTAATATATGGGCAGGCCCAGGCGGCGGAACTCATGCCGCCGAGGTTAGACTAATCCACCGCGTGGTCGTGAGACCCCTCATCGGCGAAGTCGGCGTGTTGTGAGACCTCTCATCTGCGGCTGATCGGCGGAGGCCTCTCATCTCGATGGAAATTAACACGGACCTCATCTTCCTGCGGGGAAATTCAACATCCCCCTCTCATCTTTGTGCAGTCGGCTGGGAGCTGTGCAGCAAGTCGGCGGACCTCATGCAGCGAGTCAGCGTGGAGACCTCATTCCATGGCTTGCGTGAGACCCAGCCTCGTGATGGAGTGCCGTCTGCTCTCTGTTAGTGGGGTGGACCGAAAGAAGTCGGCTCGTGGATTGACTCACGTGCATTTCAGCGAGGTCGCTTGCCCAGCTCGTGTGAGACTTCGGGTTCGGTGTTTGCGACTCGTGAGCTCATTGGTCGAATTCGTCCATGCTGAGGGATGTTAGGCTCATGAGACCAGGGTGTAGGTACGAGTTTCTGAGGTGGTGCTCATTTGGAGTAGCGAATCGCGATGACTTGAGGAAGGTCTGCTTCTTGATCGAAACGTTTAGTTGTTCTTGAGACTCTATGGAAAGTTGGAGTTAAGAGCCACATTCATATACCTGAGGATGATACGTGGGAATATGTCGGGCCGGGTGTCAAACCGAGTTTACCAGCCAGTCGGCTGATGATGATCGGCTCGTGTGACTCGCGGAGGTCATAACTCCTTCGTCCGAACTCCAGTTTGAATGAGCTACATAAAATCCATTAGTCAAGAATCCATCTATATATAGCTTATTTATGACCAAGAGTGGAACTCATGTCAACCTCTGAATCATGATCCCTATTACAACCAAAACTACTAAATGCCCTTACGAATATGTGTGTGTTCTTTAATGGTTTGGAATGAATTTGACCGAAGAGGAGAAAGCGAGCTAAGTTGATTGAGGTCAGATAAGGTCAAGGTGCAAAAAAAAGATTTTTGGGTTTGTTCTGGGCTCATTCCTCGTTTCTCAGGATTTTTGTATTTTGTTCTAGAAACATATTGAATTGATTTAATTGATTCGAAAGAGGATTATTGTGAAATGTTTACATAAAAATTGCATGATTATTGAAAATGTCGTATTTACCTCTGACGTACATATTGTACTTTATATTTTCTATAAAAATTGACGTATATGTCATGTTAACCGTTTAGTTAAACTGGTAATGGGAGGATGGTGGAGAAGATACTTGTATCTGACAGGGTGAAATAAGACTCTGCTATAGTGTATTGATGTGTGTCATATCTCAGGTATTCGGCCGACCCACAGCAAAGGCAGCGTCGGTAGTGTTCACTAATTGATTATTTATAATGTAACCCGGTCGACGAAGCCGGTAGGCAGATGCGTGTTACAAAACCATTTGATCGGCACCCAGCGGACCGTGCCGTGACTTTGATATCTGATCGAAGACGCGCCGGGTCAAGTGCGTTAAAGGGCATATATGGCGAATTAAAAGAACATAGCGGATTGAATTTGTGACATGGCCCAGATTGATTGAGGGTAGCGAAATATTAGGGTAAAAATGCTGACTTGAGATGATTAATGCGTGAAGTTGTGAAGAAAGTGTATATTTTGGGATGATCAATGAACCATAAATGAGTTGTATATATAAAACAAGTATATGTATTGTATTTATATTGATGTCAATAAGATTTGAAAGTTTTAATTAGTTAAAATTACATGCTGATTGATTAAAGCCACTTGCGAGGAATGGAATTTGCTTTTTGTATATGTCAGGAGAACCCTCAAACGCCGTCGCCAGCGTATTTTACCATTGATGCGTGAGTGCAGAGTGATGAATGGTGTCGAGAAGCGGATTCACAGATGTCGAGGAAGCGTGTCGGAAATTCATAAAAGCTTCAGATGTCTCAGAACACTTGTGTGCGATCATGTTTTTCTTTTTTGAATATTGATTATGTAAACACAATTTGAACTCTGAACATCCTATTTTGGCAAATCATTTTGAAAGGCTTGAATGCCTTCTCGTGTAAATATGTTTTTGGCCAAATGTGTTTAAGCTGGGCTTACACTTGATTTGAAATCACCCGCGAATATTGATTTTGATTGATTGAAGGTGAGATTTTGTTGGCGCATCCTACTCGGGATGGACTTGGTTCGGATGCCCAACCTTGGTGGCCAGGAGAGGGTATACGGATCTCAGGTATGTAACCTCGCGAGCCGTAGACTCATTTTAGGCGTGGTACATATTCTGCCGACCCCACCATCGGCATCAAATAGGGTATTCACGCATCTACCTGTGTTGCCGTTGATTATTGAACGTTGCGATACGATGTCGTTACCAGCGGTGATACACACGAGCAAACCACGGTGTTGACCAAACCATGCACGCACTCACACTACTCAACGCATGATATTTTGTGCATATGTGAAGTGTCTGGTTATGTCATGCTACAGTACATAATGAGCGTACAGCATTTTATAAATTTCAAAATAATTATATTTCCACCACATATAATTTCCATTTATCTAACTTCCATGTGACCGGCCATTGTCTCAGAGCCACATATTATTTGCATGGGAATTTTACACATAACAACATATTATTTATTTTAACAATAGCAACACCACAAATGTTGAATCGGACCTATACAAAATAGGGCACCCTCTTGGTCCTTCGCATTGTCACGAATTAATGATACTTCCGAACTTTTTACAAAAATTGAAGACATCGGTCAGGATCGAAGCCAAACCTCAACAACCCAGTGCCAAGGCACTGGAGGGCCATTCCCAAAATTTATAATATTTGATTCCAAAATCTTGTCCAAAAACGAATCTTGTTGGCAACTAAGGCTCAGAACGGGTCCCAAATCTAAAAATTCCCTACTCTGATCCAATTTGGGTTGAGCATTTACATTTTCCCCTAGCGACCTCTAAGAAAACCCCAAGCCATTAAACCTGACCTTTGAGCTGAAGCCAAAGTAGGAGAAATTCTCTGTATCTCACCGTGGAGTTTGACGAAACTCCACGCGATTTTATCTGCAGCATGGTAGCTCTGATCGTGGTGAAACTTTCTGCACTTTTGCTCCTAAGACGAAACCCTACGATCTGATTTCTATACCTATATCTTGGGGAGCGGCATGCTATGGCACTCCTCTCTCTCTCTCTCTCTCTTCTGGCTCTCTCTGCCTCTCTTGCCACATTTCCCTTTCTTTTCTTTTTTGACTTTCCTTCTTTTTTTTTTTTTTCTTATTTCCTTTTCTTTTCTTTTTCTTTTTTTTTATTTTTTCACTCTTGTTTTATTTTTCTTGTTTTTCTCCCACACTTGACATTGCCATGGCTCAATGTGAATTGAATTACCTAGAAGTCTGACACATGTCATGTCATGTGTCATTTCAACCTGCAAATCTTACCTCGAAAATCTAATTTCGGCATCCTGGATTCAACGAGGTCGACAGAGGATAAGCCCAGGTGGGGATAATTCAGCAGGTAGAGTAGGAGTTTCATCATCTAAGATCTGAAAATTTCGATTTTCAGCCGAAAATTATCATTTTACCATTTTTGAGGAAAATTTGTTTTTCTTGAATTTTAAATCTTCTTCCCCATATACAGGAATTTAGTCCCAAGAAAATTATCACACAATCACGTATTCACCTACCATATGGCGGAGCGACCCGCTGCACTCTTGACACGAGGCCAGAAACATGTACTCATAAAGAGAGTAGACTAATTTGCCGTGACTGGTTGGGTATCGCAGTCGTGACCGCCCCTGGGTCCTGGGGGTCAGGCCGAGGCCGTGCAGTGTGACCACGTGCCTAGCCCCGTGGCGAATCTCGTGATGAGTGCGCTTGTGCGTTACCACAGATTCAACTCTGGTTTCCTTGGCCCATGTTGGGGTGAGAGGAACAATGTTCGTGCTTGTCCCATTATTGATGACGACATAGTGGGGTTGTGCTGTGTCTTCCCATAATTCGAATCACGCCTCCTCTTGCTTTGAGGCAATCCGCCCTCGTATGTCGGTGATGGTAGTGGAAGCTGCCATTTATGAATCTGTGGATTCTGAGGCTCCCCCAATTAGGTATATGTACGATAAATTATGACCTATTACCCGAAATCGGGAAGTAGAAGTCTTACCTTCTTTTCATGTATTGTGTGTTTCAGAATTTGAATGCTTCTTTACTCTTGCCATTAACACCGTGTATCTGTGGATGTGGGTGCATCACCACTTCTCTTTTCGATGACGGTGTCTTGATGAGGTCCTCCTCCACTTTTATTATGTAGAGATTGATGTCGCGTGAAACCCACAGGGTTCATTCACCTCTCCTAACTATGGCTTGGTAAATTTCTGGGTGTGCTGACCCTGCGGCCTTTCGCTCACCCACTGATGATGATGTGGCCCCACCACAGGCGCTGACAGCCTCTGAGGAGAAAATTTGTTGTTCCCCGGTGTCAGTATTCCCAAGGCGGGTGGTCGGCCTCTGCCACGTGGGCGAGCCCTCTACATCTATAGCCCTTGACGTCATCCATAAGTTAGGATAGCAATTTGGATTCTCGCTGTTGTATCACGTGTAGTGATTACGCTGTGTATGAAACGCTAATACAAAATAACCATTCACGTAATCGTACATTTATTTTCGAGACACAAGGTTGTTTGCTAACTATTATTCCTACCTTCTTGAATTTCTATACATTCATCACCTTTATTCCTTTGTAGTAACCATATTACATCCATTGTTCATGTAGTAGAACACCCGGCTGTCAGGCACACAGTAAGGTATTCTACACCCATGCCACACACACCTGCTAATCCCTGGGTATTTGGACACCTGCTAACTCTAGATACTCACCCATGTGTGACCCGATGGGCTGGTGGTTGCACTGCAGAGCTCTGGGTGATATTAGTTAACCTATTTTTGGTGTTTTGTTTGCGACAGCCAATTTCAGGTCGTGTACTCAGGTACCATGCGCGACACTCTCTCGAAATCACTGAGGGATCTCGTTGATGTCAGTAACACTTGTGAACAGATGTTTACTTAATACTTTTCTTTATATTTTCAACAAATACAAATCAGCACCAATATTTTCTGAGAAGGTTTGATGTCTGACTCTTTACACACTTTTATGCCAAATATGTATTATTAAGAAAACTATATTGTTCTAATATATTATTTTACAAGAGAAGAAATGCTATATCTCAAAGGATTTCTGACGACCTTCCAACTGGCCTTCTTACTCTCTCTCTCAAGGCACTTGGGAGGCGCGCGTCTTCTACCAGTATTTGCAAGAAGGGTATGAGGATGGTCTGTTCTCACAGCGGGATAGACAAAGCGTTGAAAATTCTCTTACTACTGCACCTAAGATGATGCGCATGCGATAACAGTACATAAAAACATCAATCATATTCCATAAATATTTTACAATCCTATAGCATGGAATGGTCATTCGTGGGTATTCATGAGGATGGGGGCTCCTCATGTGTGTTATTCATAACCAGAACTCTTGACCGGCTACTTGTACAAATATCAAGTCTGAGGCTATACGCACATTCAAAATATAAAGTTTTGTTTTTTGTAATTCGCTCATTTGGTCTAAATACATTTATTCAAAACCATACCAGACGATCTCAGACACTTGGGTGGACAGATCACCCAAGAACACCGGAGTGTCTGGAGCATGAATGTGGTCTCGAATCACGGACGATACCGTCCGAACGATACTCCGGTGCGGACGATACCGACCATAGGGCGATTCCGCGTCGCGACTTTTATTTTAAGTGGCGGATGATGCCGTGGCGCTTTATTTCGAGTGCGGGCTTGATCTCGAATATGCCCTGCCGAAATATGCGACTCATTTTGAGATACCAGTTCTTCACTACCGTATTCTCCGACCCACCATCGTGCATCGGCTCGGTTACGATCCCACCTGCATGTTTGCGGCGGCGGTTGTGGGCGCTCGACGCGATTGCTTGTGGATTTTGCGATGCGGAACGCGCCCGACGTTGACGCCGGGGCGTGCTCGCTGACGGCGTTATCGGGTGCGCCGTGAAATGGAATATGCCCAGAACACTAACGTGACTGTTGTGTGTGCTACGTTGTATGGCAGGGTTCATACACACACACCTGTGTGGTATTTACCTTTCAAAATTTAGGACCAATTGTGCTTTCCTACATATGTTTCAGGCCCACTTCACAACCTGCATGTTGATTTATTGTGTTATTATTGTTGTAATGATTACTTGACCTTGCATGTTGCGCTGATTTACACCTGGCAGCTCATTTTCCGACAACGCACACGTGTGGCCACCAGGAATCTGCGGGACCACATGAAAGCGGAGGACTTTCTACCAGTTACCTCATGGTTGATCATATGGTCCTGTGTTACCAGGCACTACGAGGCATGGGAACATATTAGTCTGGGGATCGGGAAGACCAGAGACCTACCTCCACGACAGGTCAGAGGGTATAGCTGGACATTCTAAAGTGGGTGGTGTTTAATGTGGATCTTTTAGATCTTTTTGCATAGGAGGGCATTAGAAAGCATATGATCTTTGAAAGTGAGCGACAATGAAGCAGTTATTTGAGATTCTAAATTCCTACATTGAATTGGTACAGGACTGCAGGGTTTTACTCTCTGTTTATCTCTCATTTCCTTGAAAACCCAGTCATTCGGGCATTTGGGACTTTAAAGCAATAAGGTAGAGTTGCACCTGCCCCTTACCCAGGCAGGTTTCTGTAATATGAGGCACTCAGTTTTTAGGCACCGTAGTGGCTCTACCCACTAGATCAGTCAGTGAGCAGACTTTTTTGTTTTTCATAAGACCAGCCTGGATAGTTCCCACCAGTGGTGATCTTGAAGGTGGTACACCTCTCTCTCTCTGGCTGACTCTCACTCTGCTTGTTTTCCCACTTTTCTTTGCTGCTTTTCCGACTTTCCTTTTTTCTTGTTTTTTCTTTTTCTTTTTATTATTTTTTTTTTTCTTTTTCTCCTTTTTCTTATTATCCTTCTGTTATTTCCTCCCTTAGTGCTTGTTATTGACGGGTCGGCGCATTACCACACATATCATATTTTATGTTTCTGTCAAAAACACCCGGTACTCGGCACATAGAGTGTTCAGACTTCCTCCCGCCTCAGGGTGATAAAATGGTAGAGCAGGGTGGTGGCTTAGTTTGCGAACATATGGGATTATTTGTGATGTTAGTGGTTATATCAGGGATACGAAAATTTTTTGTTTTCACCAGTGGTTTTTAATTTTGTTTTTACACGGGTTTTTCATGCAACACTGGTCACTCATCTGCCCCACCCCAGCCATCTTGTCGATTTACCTGTAATATACGAGGTCGCTGTACCATTTTTTGGCGCTCTATGTTGCCTACCAGAGCTCTTGCCGGATGCTGCTGCCTCTAACACTATGTCGTACACACCACACACATAGCCACAGGAGATACTTTACCCCATTTCATCTTTATACCACCTGTAGGGGTCACTCCTCTCCACCTACTCCTGAGAGAGAAGAAGGAAAAACCATTCTCTAGCGATTTACCAGGGACAATTGAGGGTATTGGAAATAAATAGACAAAATAATGAAATAAGTACTAAAAAAGGTTACATAGATTAGTGATGGTTAAAATGTCTCTGAAGGGCAAAATAAAACGAGCTTCAAAAAAAAGTTTACAATAAGTTTAAAATATGAATAAAAAAAATATATCTATCTAAAATGAAGAAGCAAGAAATCTTTTTTACGTCTGTGTTTCTGAAACTCTCAAGGGATGACTGAATTTATTGCAACCTTTACCATAACTATGAGTCTATATATATACCAAGAATATGATTTAAAAATCATATCTAGTTTTTCATGGGAGAAAGGGAAATAAGTATGAAGCCGGGATCAAATAAATCTTCAGAAATGAAAAAGAAGCTCAAATATTTGTAAAGAAATGGAAAGTGAGTGATGAGGAGGGTGTGTCAAATTAGAATAAAAAGTTGTGGGGTGAAAAATACAGCGAAAAATGTGGGGAGAGAGAGAAGGCGTAAGGCATAATACTATCTGAATGAAAAGATTAGTGAATCTGATAAAGGAAGCGGGGAAGTGAGCTCCACTCTTATTACTCAAGCATGACTCCCGGCTCAAGGCTGAGTGAAACTCTGGGGTGTCAAGGCTAAATATATGCCTGCCATATATATACTTCCCATGCCTCCTCTCTCTCCTCTCTCACTTACCTCACTGCATATATATATGCACACACATATATATGAGGCCTCTCAAGTAAGCCTTCTTGTGTCTTTTCACTTTCTCTGCCCGGCCTTTGTTTCCTAGCCTTCCTCTCCCTCTCAAAAAGTTGTGGTTTTCAAAAATTTCTTCTTCCCCAGAAAGTATTAAAATAAACCAATGAAAGCCAATACATTGTCATCTCTCTTGACCAAAAAGAGAATCCGGTCAGATGTGATCAGAATATGGCAAAAAATATAGTAGTAAAAATAAATAAGCAAGCCAACTTAAAAATTGACTTGGTGAGGTCACCACGCTAATAAACATTTTGATATTTTGGCTCAGGAGTTTCCAAACTATTATACGGCTTTGTCCATTGTTTGTTCTAATATGAGATTCCCATGATCGCGGTGAGATTTTTGCTGGCAACTTGTGCGCATGGCGGGGAGCAGTTGGTGATCAACTTTAATAGCTTCATATATAGACAGACCACGATAAGTGATGATATAAAATAATGTACATGTATATATACCAAACCAAGGGCAAAATTTACGCAAAAAAAAAAGAGCATGGCGAGTTACCACCAGTTCCTAAAGTTTTATTTCTAGTGATTTATTTATTTTTTGAGATTTCAGTAGTGGAGTACCCCACGATTTCATACCCATATTACATATACAGTAATGGCCTGTTTATTTTATTCTTTGGTCAGTAGCCAAGATATTATCCTGTTTATGATGAGCATACGAGAAGAAGATGGCACTTTTGGTGGTTTGTTAAACCGACCAAATTAACAGCAAGATTTAATAACCATATGAAGCGTGATCCACTCAGATATGCCAGTAATCTTTAATATTCATCAAAAGTTCAATTTTGATATTAAAATTTTATGTATTTATGTAAGTAATGACTTTCACTGATGCATGTCTGAGTGCTGCAGAGGGTCACGTCAAGATTGTTCCTATACAAGTTTAGCTAAGTGTTATTATTAGAAGTCTATTACATTATTAAAATAATAAAATGTTATTTTCTCTTGGTGCACCGGGACATTAATTTGTTTTTAATAAATGTGGAGAAGGACAAAGAAAATGAGGGTTTTGTATATACTTTTTAAGGAAAGCTAATCACTTTTTATTCTACATGTTGTCTGTCTGCCATCCTCCTTTAATTTTGATATTTGCAATATATGTTTACTTATTAAAATTAATGTTTGTTCTCTTCTCCCGCTTTACCTGCTTCAGCCTATTTTCTTTATGACTCAATGATTTTTGTCGTTTGAAATATGGGATCTCTTTACATCCTAACTCAGCCCTTTTCTTTTAATAAAGTGAAAGATCATTCCACATAGATATGGGATTCATTATTTGTTTTTGTGATTTGGTTGTTACCTTATGGTGTGTGTGTCACGGTGAAGAGAGAGGAGTGATCGTCTTCGTGCGTGTGTGAGTGCCTTGCATGGGTCATCTTACCTGGATTTGATTGGGTGGTTGTGTCATTTAATTTAATGTTTTTCAGTTTTTAATCATCATTAGTCTATTTATTGTTGTGTCTTGTGTTTAAGTGATTTAAAAAATAGGTAAAATATTATGATCAAAGACAATAAACCAAACATCGATGATCGTGACAATATGTTGCAATATTGTGAATTGTGTGCAACAATGATGATATTGTCTAAGAATCGAGGGAAGAAAACAAAATAACAACACGATATAACCTTGACTTTTAAGAGTGGTTTGGCATTGTGTATCCCATCCACACGAGAACGATGTAATAAGGAGTACACCCATATATCAAGCGTAGAAATGAGTGAGGTTAAGAGGAGAGAGGATGTTTATAATAACTTTGAATATAATCAATTACAAAAATGTCTTATACCATACACGTGAACGCTTGCCTTGCTCTCTCTTCTGCCACCTGTAGTATCGCGGGGGCTTATGTGCATGTGCATCCCAGCCTAAAGTGAAGGCATCCACAATGTCACCAACATGTACAAAACTAAGTCGCGTAAGATTTTACATCATTCAATCACAATGATGTATTAATATGAGAGCTTGTAACTATCCTGGAAATGTGCGCATATGGGATCAAAGTCAATTCATTTATACTATTAGCGGATATTGTTTCATCCATTTATGTTTTTAATGATTTTGATTCTACCATATTTATATATATATTATGTTACTAGTTTGAATCCAATAAGGTATATATAAAGTGGAAAGCCTTGGGGGTCAGGGGCTCTTACTTGGACGGATCGAGAAATATATGGCACACCTGGGAGATGTCCATATTTATAGAAGCGGACCTCCGGCGGTCTCGAGGCTTCCACCTCTTATACGGAAAGCGGGTTTTCATTATTGAAAAACATCTCAGTTTTGTTTCCATTATTTTTCTGGAGGTGTTGGGTATAATGAGGGGGTAGCACATAAGGCTACCTTCTGAAAAGTTCCGCTTTTTATGCTTCTACCCGTATGTTGGGGTGGAGTATGCGCGGTTATACACTTTATTGATATATCACGATACAACGTGAATTACAGTGAAATATTGAAACATTTTTTTTTTGAAACAAACTGTGGCCAAAACGATTATCTATTTATTTTATTTATTTTGATAATATATTGAAGCGATTATTAAAAACTATTTCTGCATGATGTATAAAACAAGGAAACTTATTCGACCACTGTATGATTTTCATCATTCGGGATGCAATTTTTTTTTTTTTTTTTTTTTTTGGTGGTAAGAAAAAGTATATATTGTATGCTGTGTATATGTGGCTTGAAGCAGTGGATATAGGCAAAAAAAAAGTGAAGTAAGAGAAATGTGAAGAAAATGAATTTAGAGAGGAAAGAATGAAAATGGGTTTAAAACTTATTAAATTAATAGTATTATATATGTTTTACACATTCAAGGGAGCTCATTTTGTTTATTTTTATTTCTAATGTGTATATGGGATGGAAAGAGAATTAGAAAATAGAATAATAGAAATTTTGAGGAAATATTACGATTTATGTTTTGTTTTTATATATATATCTGTATATATATATGTGTATATCTTCTTTTGTATTTGGGTTAAGTAAAGAATTTCACAATGAGCTTTTTATATGGTTCAAACTTTTTGTGTTTCCATGTAATTTTTGCAGTATTTAGTGTTTGCTCCACTTTTTTTTTTGTGGTGGGGGCTTAGATCTTGATTGGCTGAGAATAGTGTCATGCCCCCGCGTGAAGTGATGGGAAGAGAAACAAGGTTATGATTAAACGAGTGCGTGGTGAGGCCGAGTATCATAAAAGGGGAAATGGGTTGAGGAGAAAGAAATGAGTGGTGAATTCTCTCCAATCTCACCAGTAATAAACCAAGCCTCTCTCAATATGTGTCAACCTTCAACAAAAACAGTCGTTCGTGGTTTGAGCAAGTGAAAACATCATATATGTAAAGATAGAAAGAGAAGAAAAATATAAAAATCGTTGGAATAGTAAAATAAGGTCAAGAAGAAGAAAAGAAAATGAGTAATTTGATGCCTACATTGTCTTAAGAAGGCTTAATCAAACTATCAGGAAAAGAAAAAAAACTATTTACCCAGAAGCATCATGAAAGAAAGGAAAAGAAAGGAAGAAAGGAAGAAAGCGGAAAAAAGGAAATTAAGAACGACTCGAAAAAGAAAGAAAAGAAAGAACAAAAAACTACACTTAAAAGGAAGATGATGTTGCTTGTAAGAAAATAAGCTCATCTAGATCATGACTCTCTACTGTGAGGTATGTACTACATTAGAAACGAGGAGTAGCCTGCAGGGTTCTGGTCTGATGATAACTCTTTGTGATCAGTCAAATCCTGGAGTGGCGATCGCCGCTGTGTGCCTATGGGCATTCTGCAGAACAATGGTCGAATCAACCATACTTTACCATCATCAATGCTAGATGGCACCTGGTGACGACCACCGCTCACACAAACATGTGTGTGTCATTTCTCTCTTAGTTCGCGGTCCCGAGGAACTAAGTCTTGGAGTATGTAGTGGGAATGATGGCGACAGTGTGTCAACTCCACCATTTGATGGATGATGCATGATTAAGATCAATTTACGTGAGAATCGCGATGATCGCATATACTAAAAATAACACTCTCTTACCTTGAGTGATTTGAGGAAGCGGGTTTGCTTTGCCATATGTGTAATGCGGCGGGAGGAGCGTTGAGCGGTGAAACCTAAAAGGACCCACCACCTACTCGTTAAAAGTGTGTGATGATGCACCTCTATTACTTCGTTGCGTGGGCATTTATTGCTTTTGATTGAGCTCCTGCCTCTCAGATCTCCCGATATATTTTTACCCAAAATATCTTTGATGTGGATTTTCTTGATCGTTGGTACCCAGGTATCTTCTAGCACTTCAGAAGTGTGTTGGAGAGACCGACCTGCATGGCACCTCCTGTGCCCAGATCCGGCCATATGGTTTGAATATGTTGTGGACCCTATATGTTATTCCCGAGTCCGTCGATGTGCTCCGAGCCAGCGTGTTACCCGGAGGAGTTTGATCTTTGTTAGAGCTCGTTTACACGAAGGAATTTGAGCCGCGGGACCGCGAGAAGGTGATTCGGGGAGGCGAAGTGATAATGACTCGCCGAACTATATGTTATTCCGAATAAAGTCAATGTGTGCTGCAAAGCCTGCGTGTTTGATTTGTGTACCAGGGGCGCCTGCAGGACTTTGAGTTTGCCTTATAGGGACTGAGAAGATATCCTTTGTCGTTCAGGGGAGCATAGCGTGATCGACGACAGAGGGTGGTTTGAGGGCGTGTGTCACAACGAACCTTCTGTCTTATTCCATTAATCTCACGTCCATGTAACCACCAGAAGCGTGTTTGGGGTGGTTGATGTTGTTAGACGAGAATATTAGTTTCAGAAATTCCAGCGCCTTGTGGCCGACCTACGGAAATATCTCTCTATCGATTCAGGAGGAAGCCGTGATGGCGGCCGGCGGAATGTGCTGCGAGCTCTCGGGGCGGGGTGGCGGGATTTTCGGTGAGATCGACCGCGCCGGGTTTGGCGGGGGCGGCGGAGGAGGGACCGCATGGGGTCCCATCGGCGCTCTGCGGGCTGCGTCTGTCTGTTGCCCCCTCGCTTCCTCCGGCGCCATCGCCTCCGCCCAGTCAGTTAGTGATCAAACTGCCCCGTCTGAAGCGATGTATCTTCAGATAAATGATACGGATATTCTATAAGTCTCACGACTCTTAGAGTAAGTGCAATTATTAGGTCTGAAACTTCGACCCTAGACGTTCCCTTTCCTGAAAACCTTAATGTAGCCATCATATGAAACTGAATGATTTCACAACTTTACCACACACATAGATGCTTATATATGTCACATTGGCTAATTATAACAAAGAAACAAAGTAAGAAAAAAGGAATTAAATTTCCATCTCTCAGTTAAAACCAAATAATCTAAATTGTGTATTTTTGAGATAAAATGATAATACCAATTGCTTTATTAGAAAACTTAAGAATTAAAAGAAAGAAATCAAAGATATCATTATATATTATCTCAATAGTGAGAGTTTGTTTGAAAGATTTGTTAGAATGAACATGATCACAAGTGTATTTTTCTTTAAGAATGTTTCTCATAATTTTATTTTTCCTTAGAAGGAACAACATTTTGAGGATTAAACACATAAAAAATTAATCTTTAGCATTTCTGCCTTTTAAGGTAATAATTATAATGACGAAAAAGTTTTCTATGGTTCTTTCTAACAATCTAATTATATATATATATATATATATATATATATACATATCCTATACTAATACAGTTTAATTAATTATTTGAGAACTGGTCACAGTGATGCTACCATTTTTGTCTCTAAACAGGTAATCTAGTGATCTGTCTTTCTCATATACATACAAATTCATCTTTCATCACTTTCAGCTTTGTCTTTTGAAACTTGAGTACAGCCGGCGGTTGCAACATTTTCTTATAATATTGACAGAGCCCCACCCACCCAACATCTTTTGAATCATTACAAAAAAAAAAAAAAAAAAAAAAAAAAAAAAAAAAAAGGGAAGGTTTTATTTTTGTGATATAGACCCATAAAAGCTTTATTTGTTTTTCTATTTTTACAATGTTCCATTTCAAATTTAGGAGAGAAGACCTTCAAGTTACAAAGGGATCAGTAACAGCATTACTTACCACCATATATAACTTAATTTTTCTTATTTTTTCCTTTTATGTTTTCTTTTTTTATATATTACCACTTTATGTATCATGATTTGTGACTTCATGATTATAAGAAGAAAAAATATATATTATTGGATGAGTGTAATGGGTATGTCCTGTATATACCAGGAAATGAAACTATTTTGGTTGATCAAAATAAAAAATTTTTCTTAAATATTTTACCTAAAATTTCCTTTTTTTAGTGAACCTGTTGATATTTTTTTAGAATGTGTGTGTGTGCACGACTACGATTTGTCTGCGATCTCCTGTGTATGAATTGTTCCAACAATATTATTAAAGCAGTGATTGGGCCTTGTTGTATTTAAATGTACATTTTATAAACTTAATTGTTATTTGTGGTTTCTCGTGACTATTTTTCCGGAGACGGAGCCAAGTGAGACCATCTTACGGAATTGAAGGGTGGCTTTGCCTTACGGAATGGGTTGGTTGTTCGCCAATGGATATAGTTATTCTTATAGCGGATCTTTTCTTCATGGCAATATGCCAACCTAGCACAATCCCTTTTCCTTTTACATTAATGGTACTCTTTTTACCACAATATATTTGTAAAAGCGAAGTTGTGCGAACCTTTGTTCGGAATTTATCTTACATTAAATATGGTAGTGGCAGCATCTATTACATATGGGTGTAATGGAGTTGAAGACCTGAATGTTAACATATCTATGTGTGTACCATGGTGAGGGTATTTTTTTTTTTTTTTTTACACATGAAGATTTTGACACTGACCTTCTAATTTGATTTTTTTTGATGGATCATTTAATGGAGCTCTTCTTACCACAATAATAGCGAGAGAAAATTATCGGGGCCCCATTAAGATTAATCAATATTAATATGATAGCTAAACTATTCATAATATATCAGAATCTCTATTATTATCATAATAAAGTTACTGTAATGTGTTCCATGAGAGTTTTCTTTTGAAAATTTTGACTTTTTAACACTATGATTTGTTGATTTCTTGATCATTTGTTATGTACTATAATAATTTTTCTATAAGGTGAAACTTTTCATATGTATATATACTCTCATGGGTGTGTAAATCTCACAGAAAAAATCAGGTTTATATATAAAACTAATTATGGACTTATATGACTTGAGAAGAAGAAGAGAGGAACTGCATGGCAACAAATCTGGGCTGAGCTGGGTTTTTGAGTGGTCAAATGTCACCGTTGCCTGCGCCACCTGCAGTTTGCTTTCAAAATAATTGGCTGTAATTTGGGAGACACACAGGACTGATATGCCGGATGAGGACCTTGTGAGAAAAAACATTCTACAGGGACCTGGTTTTACCACGGAGTACATTTGCATTCGACAAAATAAAATTTTATTGTATTACTAGCACGGATCATAATGACAGAGTCTTGAGCAAAATATTATCTATTTCTATCCACTTTACCCATATTCCTTCTCTCTCCTAAGCTTTAGTTCGTGATATGGTGTTGAGAGAGACATTGCAGAGACGACATTCTAGATCCTTATATTATCCTTTATAAATGGGGAGAGGACCCTTTTTAAATGGATTAATTTAAAATTCAATTTTAATCTTTTGCATACACCATCAGCTGTTTTATCGACATTGATGAATACGTGGTTATATGTATTGAAAAGATCAATGTTATCACGTGTGAATCGACTAAAGAATAGTGAAGAAACGTTCACCCACACATTCTCAGTATTTCAGCGTAGCGATGTCTATTTCATTCATTCATTGGCATTATCATAAAATCTGTATAGTCAAGAATAAGGCCTTCCCATATTTACAAAAGGTCTCTTTTTTTTCATGGCGGTTGTGCGATCATTATCGACTAGTTCCTTCCATGTACCACTATATTAATTCTCTTCTTTATGACTTCATTATTCATAGAAGTGGAGATATATATGACTGAGTCAAATATTATTATAGTTAAAGTAAAAGTCTGTTTACACCAATCGTATTCAGTCAATAGCCTTGTACATAAGATTATAGCAGGGGAAAAATCCTTTTGGCACACTTTTAATGAGCTCAGAGTGTCAATATACATGTATCTCTTTGGACGAATCGTTGATCATGAAGCCTGTTGGTTGGGGCCCATTCTTTCCAACATGACCTTGGTGTTTGGGGCGTGACTTACTTTCCCGTCGAGGATAAACGATAGCGGGGACGGTCGTATGTTCTGTGCGGGCGCTGCGTTTACGAACACCTTCTTTGCGACAAGTGTTTCAATTCGCCATTGCTGCTTTGGTCGCCGCATGTTCTTGAAGGCTATTTGCGGGGTATTTGCAATAAATTTTGTGATCTGCGTGTCGCGTCAACAATATCGAGCCACGATAGAGTTAGCACGTATGTCATTTAAAAGCAGACAAGCTTGACTCGGCGAGCCTGAGTCTGGAAACTGCATGAGTGTTAGATGTAGCAATCATTGACATTTCCCACACTCTTCCCCGGGACGGCCCTCTGCTAAAGATCTGGGGATAATAGCCACACAGTGGACTTCGTGTCTCTACCAGCCGACCTGTCAGGTCGAATATCCCGGTGCTTGAGATGATCGGGGATCTCTCTCATGGGACCCAGCATGTATTCTTTTTGTTCTTACAAATATCTCACTTATAACGTAGCTGGAAGCTTTGTGATCCAACCCGGGTTACTTTCGGTATCTTACAACATTATTCTAACTACAAAAGCACCATGTAAGATCTCTTGTACAAAATCGAGCATATTAGACTCAATGACGGATGCATCTGGCAGATTGTCTCCATTTGTGATATAAGTTCTCGAATCGTCACGCGTGGACATTGGCGAGGCTTAAAATTTGTCTCCTTTCTGAATTGGAGCGGGAGGGGCGACGTTTACGATACGAGACTCTAAAACTTTTGTTATATGGGTTTTTTGTTTCAAACTAACGTCCTTGTATGATGCATTATGGGTCTCATGTTCAATGTCGCCGTGCTTCAGCCCGTATCTTCTTTCTATTCCAAGTTATTGAAACCTTAGTTTCATGTATAAAGATGATGAAGACGCCGTTGATTTGCTAGTAAAGATATCATCAACATATAGAATCAAAAATATAAACTTTTCCCAACCCGACTTCAGATATATACATGTCAATGGTGTTTTTCTTTAAACCAAGAAAGAAGCGATATAGTATGTCATTGAACTTAAGATACCATTGTGGGAAGCATTTAAGTCCATATATTGATCTTTTCATTTTACACTATATCTTTACTTTCTTTCAAACATTAAGTTGATCCATAACTATAACTTAACTATTTAGTTTCTTCATTTTAAAAAATGGGTTTTCCATCCGTTTGTTGTAACTTCTAATCTCGTAATGAGCTACTAAAGCCACGCAATTCTAAATGAATCGCGCCTTTTTAGGGGCAGGTGCGAAAGGACCATACTTGATGCGCCATCGCTACGGTAAACCCTTTGGCCTTCTTAATGAAGCGCGCGGTTCCAACAGGTACCCGCGAGTCACGCGTTTGATCTTAAAGAGACCGTTTTAACCTTTTTTGATGTTTTACGGTGATTACATGGTCGGAACTTATTACGCTTTGCGGGCGCGCGCTCCTCATCTTTCGCCTTAACGCCATTTATCGAACAACATCATTCGCGGCGTAAGAAAATGTCGCGATTCTCATTTTTCCCTTCTATTCAGTTCTATTCACTTTACCGAGGCTGTTTGTAGCATGTGCCAGTGCTTCCCAACGTGTGTGTGTGTCATTAGAACTCAAGTGGTCTAACTATCTTTGGGGTCTGCTAATGCTGATAGTTTTGATTCCCCACAATACTCAGTTCATTAATCCTACCATTTTTCATTGAAAATGGGATAAATTAATTTGTCTTCATATTGTTCATCGAAGAGGGTTATTAATGGGTTTGATAGCATGAGAACAATTGGAGGGGAAGAATATGTGATTAGGAATACAAGTTAAAAGATTTGTACCCTCTGTTTCTTAATATCCACCCAGTGTTTCTCTCCACTTTAAGCATTCTCTCTCAATGAACCTAGCATTCCGGATTCTATAATCATACATGGCTGCACGGTTGGGGCAATCAAAATCTAAACCCCTTTAGAGAACTTTACGGACGTGATGGAAATAACCTTGCCGGAGATTGTTCTTGCATCCAGGTTTACTTTTCATGTGTGGCGTGGATTATAATATCTATTTATGTAGAGACGGCCAGAGCATGTGGTGCCTTGGGCGCCTGGAACGCGCTTCCGTCCATGGTTAACTGAGCGCCTTCGGAACCACATTTTTACGGCATCGCTGGTCTCTTTAGAAGGCATAAGTCCCACAATGAAATGGCGTAGAGACCGTGCCTACCCATACTCTAATAACCATATCAACCAAGGTTCTATGCCTTTGTTTTGCTGCTTGGCGGTGTACACGGCGATATCGCGTGTGCCACGCATTTGCACATATACCGTTTTTGAAATCTGGCGAGACGGACAGGTGTTGTCCGCTTCCTCATACCAACTTCCCATAATATTCTACTACCCTCATCAGGATATACAATTTTCATTTTTATCATTGCCTTTCAGCCTTCATTAATATACTGTGCTGTGAATTTCTAAGGCACTTGACCTAAGATTTTTCATGTATATAAGAGAAGAAAACATATATAACTCTAGCGTGAAAAATCATCAATAAAGTGATAAAATGATACTTCTTTTTTATTAAAGAACCTTAACATCAAGGTCCATATATCGGTGTGTATTGACCAGGCGTGTGCTTCTTGGCTCTTCTTCGTGTGTTTGTTTGTTTACCTTTAATACAATCACATAGTCGATAAATCCAAGTTTGGAAGGGTTTCATTCTTTCTTGTCTTTCCATCGTTCTTTGGAAATATGTCTAGCATTTGCGCATGCCATGGTAGCGAGATTGTTCATTGGCTAAACCACGTTCATTTACCAGCTTTCACACATTATGATGCGAGGTCATGGAGTTTTGACATATAGTTGTCAAAGTTATAACTTTATAATCCATCCTCATGATGGCCTTACGATCCTTCCTTACATGTGTTTTTGTTCTTTGAAGAGCAACCACTACCAGATTTAAACCATATCGACTTTTGTATCAGAGTTTGGAAGGAAGTGAAGTATGATTTCTAAGATATCTCTTCCTGCTGGGTACATAATGGGTCTCGATATGGTCAGTGATGTGTCCGCATCAAAGTGAGGCGGTAAAGTCATGAAGCCTTTAGACTTTCATTCGGTTCACCCATTAAACAAATTTCTCATTCATTTTGAATATTTGTGGGTTTTAGATTGAAAGGAATCTGCATTATATTGAAACATGAGTTGTACATCGAGTCGAGCCACCAAGTGTTATTAGAACTGTTGATATGATTAGAAACATGTACATAAACATTATGTTTGCTTTCTTTTGAGGAACCAAGCACCAGTGAGGTGATCTTTTGAAAATGTCAGTTTTCACTTCTTACAAAAGTGGCGTAATCTCTTTGTCGACTTTAGAGCGCTAGCATGAATCTTTAAAGCACTGACTCTTGAACTTTGGTGGCCCTTTTCTTTGTATTAGTATGTTTCCGCGCGCTTCTTTCCGGCTCACGATTGATTTTACACATAATTAATGGGTGAATTCCTTGGTTTTAAGTTTGGTCTCTTCACGAACTATGGCATCACCACACTATACGGGTTCATGCACATTCCACACTTATTTGTCCTTCTTTGTGTGACCCATGGATTAGTTTGGAAGGACCTTTGACACACTCATAGTGGGGTTCTGAAATGAGCACAAAGAGCTTTCATCCTCCATTCCTAATGACTTAAGCCTTCTTGTGATTAGTCATCTAAATTACATGTTCATGCATAGTACGAGGCAAGTGAAATTTCGTAGTGGTTAAAAAAATTACTCATTCTCTCTCATCCAATATGAAACATATATCGGTGTTTGGGATTCCAGCTTTACATTTCTTTGTAGCATTACTCAGGTTTAGAGACTATCTCTTAATGTTGTTGCTATACTCTCTCATTGCACATGGCATCTCGAAGCTGTCTGTGATTACAGCCTCGGGTTTTATAATAGGATTCTTTTCTTATTGTGCTCAAAGAAACGATGTCTCTAAACTTTTATTCAAAGTGCCAAATCTAGATCCATTGGGTAAAAATGGATTTATTCCTCTATTCAGAAAAATTAAGACCATTAAAAGCTGAACTCATCTGTGGCAATCACGGTACACATGCGTGCATTATTCTGTGGATCTTGATATTGTCACTTAATAGACAAAGAAGAAACATACTGTGAAGTACCGTGATACATATATTGATGTATTACTGTTGCAACCTTTAGACCTCATCATTATACTACATGACATAATGATGCTAAAAATTTAACCAATTTGATGATAAAGATAATCTTTGTTCAAGATACCATCATATACTTTGATTATATAAATATGACATAGCTACTATGCCATTCATGTGTTTTACATTGCCCCATTAACGTCTCATGTTCATAAGTTATTGAAGACAAACTATGATAACCTTTTGGGTATGCCTTAAGCATTCTAACAATGAATCACGATCATTCATGAGGAATTATTCATATCACATCGTTATATCCATTATATGAGAACAATTGTAATTTCTTAAATAAATAAACATCATGTAAATAAATAAACAAAATATTCAAATTGAAAATTATAACACCTTAAGATTGCCAGACCACTTTGGTGACTAACCAGCAGCAGTTACAAATTTTCTTAATTTATTTACTATTTATTCTCTTGCCTTGTCAGGTATTTTTCTTTAATCATTTCAAGATTCATATATAAATATTGCATAAAATGTGTGATATAACATGTGTGGCGATGGTTGTAAAAACTTAACTTTATGATCAAGGAGAGATGCCATTGGTCATGGGTTCAAATCCTTTTTGTTAGAAATTTTGTTTATTAACAGAATTCAAATCTCTTGCCTTTTCTACCATTGATGCGGATTATCTATAACACGCATTCTAAACCAAATTGGGATAGCTAAAAAAGAAAATTATAAAGGATAATATATCATACGGAAGGATATTATTAATAATAAATGCAGTATGATTTATTTAAAATGGCCAAAGACATGAAATTTATAATAGCCATAAAAATTCCATAAATTATATATACCAAGTGCTAGTTGTAGTATGATACTTTTCTTTGAGATAATCTTCATAAAAACACTTTATAATTTGATTTCAATAAATTCAGAGGAATTTAAGCTTATAAGGGGTGGATCGGCACTGAAAAGGAACAATAATGTGTGATCTAAATCCCTTAAAAATAATATTTTTTGAAAAACAAATAAGCCTATTAAACTTAGGAAAATCATGTGAATCCACTACAAAAACCTTTGCTCACGATCTGCATGAAACATAATTTTGAGGATTTCTAGGTTTGTGCCTTATGTGATTAACGAGGAACAGAGCATTGGGGATCTCTTAAGATTTCATGATATTTAATTTAGTAGGCTCAAAAATTTATTATTTTAACTGGATCCATAATGAAGCAAAGTCTTCTGAAATATTATGTCTAATTTCCCTTTACCCTTCTATTCCTTCTCTCTGCGCACTTTGGGATTCAGTGATGGTGAAATTTTCTAAGGGGATGCGCCTTTTTGCATGTAAGAAGAAGGCGGGGGACTATTTTTAGTGGATTAAGAGGAATTTAAAATTAAAAGTTTTAAATCTTTTCTAAAGAGCTTCATCAGAAGCGGGTTCTTTTTATGGAAGACATATAATGAATCTAATGATTTGCAATGATATTATCATTCACTAATAATATGTATATGAGTCAGCTTCAAAGATAATTGAAAACATTCTTACAATATGAATTTGTTTTTGTTTGCCAAATAAAAACCTTAATTTTTCATGTATTTAAAAATAAGCGGTTCAGTCATAAAATATTAATAAATTCACAATGGTTATTTTGTAGATTCAAATTCTTGAATTAAGGTTGTTTAATTAAATAACGTTTAGCTTTAATTCTTATATATTAAGTTTACGTTTATTACGTGCGTTTTGAATTAGTGCGTAGTAATAGCCAACATAACATCTTCAATCTACCTGCCTTTTTTTAACAGCTTGCGGAACATATCTATACATATTGTTCCTCGTTTAAGAGTTAGTCCCTGAACTCTGAGAAGCGTGTGTATCATGAGAGTGTATTTTAATATTTTAAAATAATAAAATAAATAGAAAATTCAAACTTCACTAAACATATGTATTTTAATATTATTTTATTTTAATAAAACAGTTTTAATTATTATTTTAAAGCTTAAATGAGAGGTTTACCTGTATTTATAAAATTAAGATATTTTTATTTTATTTAAATAATATATTTATATCGAAATATAAATAAGAATTTTTATTTCTAATTCAAACTCACTAAGCATATTATCTAAATTAGAAAATACTAATATACCAAAATTAATATGTTTGTTATTACAAAAATTTTTACACACTCTTAGATCGTTATTTTTTTTAATATTATATAGTAACTCTTTGATTATTTCAGTACATTTACAATCAGTAATAATAATTTATTGGTCTCAAGTTATAATATTTATGGTATAAAAGATTCAGTCAATGTGATATTAAGTTGATCCTAAAACTTTAGACGACCTTCAAACGGGGTATTTTTTTTTTTGGTGGCGTGCCCGATCTTCAACCTAGGCCCGAACACGTGACTCTCCCTTTACAGGTAATTGGAGTGCGTATGTTGTATATGTTTGTATTGTTAACACTATTTTACTAGTGAATTAATTTCTTCTCACTTATTATTTTGTGTAGAACTTTATTAGTTATTACGATTTGTTTGTTGTTATTGCCTTTGTGGAAACGATTTACGTGAAGTTGAATTAGTGATATTGATGCGGATCCTTGTTAGTATAATTTTCATATGAAATGCTTGTATCATGCATGTATGGATGCGTTCACGGTGATTGTCCTTGAGAAGATCACTTTTATAAAGTAATGATTGGATATTGATTTGGTGGAAATAAGTGAATGCTATGATGAAAGTAATGAGACTTTTCAGAGATCGTGAATAGAAGTGATTATGAGAGCAATGTAGTGAATTCACCACTATTATGCCCTAGATTGGGAGCTTAAATATGTGAAGGTATTAATGTTTGAGGAAAATTTTTAGTATTCCATATTTGTTAGATTTTAGTAGTAACCAACCTGTATCTTTTAAAGAATAAAAATTTTATGCTTGTATTAGACACCTTTTATTATTTCAAATTGTATATATAGTGAAAACTCTTGACCAGATAAAAAAAAAAAAAGGGGAGAGAGGGCCCATTAACCGATACTTCTTATTTCCCATTGTGGGCTTGAGGATGCATTTGAAGACATAAACTCACTCTAGATAGTTTGATTTGGCATGGATATTAATTCTATAGTTACCAAGTAATAAGAGCATAAATGATATTTGGCACCCCAGTGGGAGACTCAATGATTTTGTAAAAAGAAATCAAAAACTACATTTTTTTCTTACAAAAAATTTGAGAATGTACGAGGATACATTTGTCATTTCATATTTCAAGTAACATTCCAAAATCTATCATTAATATAACATTGCATAATTCATTAGCAATTTTTACGACATGTATTCCTCATAAATGTATGAGATACTTGATTTTGCACCAGGAAATTTTAAAAAACCATTATTTTCTACCCTCATATATATATATATATATACTCTCTTTCTATATATATACATATATATATATATATATATATATATATATATATATATATATATATATATATATATGTTATTAATGATGAAAGACTACATCTCTCTTTTCTACAGAATTTAATTTTTTTTTGAGAAAAAGGATGTTAGTTTAAGGATTTTTTTTTTTTTTTAAAATCAATGTTTGATATCATCTTCTCTGCTTGAAACAAATTAGCATTAAATAATATCATTCAGTGAGGATGAATCATGGACAGGTCTAATGACTTGAGAGTGTGAAGTCGCGAGGATTGCTTCTATTACTATGAGGTTTTTTTAGGGTTTATTTATGTATGGAAATAAATTTGGGACCAGGATTATGGAGAAAACCACATGTGTAATCTTGCAGCCACCAAATTGAACAATATTATATATGTGCCCTTATGTGCCTTGTGTGTGAGTGAATTAGGTCTGGCTTCTGTTATCATGAAGCGAAACAAGACCTTTGGACTTGTTGTTAGTTGGGCAACATGAACGGTGTTGATAAATCAGAATTTAGTTATTAAAGAGAACTGTATATTGAAGAAGAAGAAAACTTTATGAACGACCAGTTTTAGTGGTATGAGATTCTATTGATTTTAGGGAACATAATTAAAACGAGGAGTTCAAATCAATGTTTTTTAAAAGGTGAGGGGCACACATACCCCCTCAGACTAGACTTTCAACTTTTAGTCAAAATAAAAGTGTGCCTTAAATGTCTACTGAGTCGAGAAATATTTCTTTAAATCAATATGTATACTTTTTGTGTTGGAAATAGGTGTTTTGAAATCTATATTAGAAGACATATCTTGAAGAACACCCAGTGTTTTGAATGAAAGAGCGTTTTAATAATTTTGAGATTTTGGTTGGTCATGTATTTTGAGAAAGAAACTTTTCATAGTTTGGGCACGAACTTATATTGAAATGATAGCATTTTTTAATCTTCATTTGTGTCTGCATTAAACTATATTCGTTCTTATTTTTCCAGAAACTGTGCTATCTCATATTCCATTTTTATTTTTATGTAATTTTTTTAAAAACTCCTTGGTTATAGGGGTTACACTCCTATGGTCTGAAATGACTCAGCGCCGCTCATGTATGGTGCATGATATGAGTGCCAATTTCATTTATCGGAGTGATTCATGGAGTATTGGTGGGTATTGGGATTTTGGCATAATCCAAGCTATATATATACATATCTTATATAAGAGATTAAATTGACACTATTTACTTCCCCCTATAAATATTAAATAAGAAAGAAGAAAAGAAATTTGTGTTTACATTCATTTGGCAATGAAATGATTATAATTGTGTATGGTATTTATTGTATTTAATAGTGGTTTAGCCATCTTTTCATCAATCCCTCCACCTCTCTTTCAGCTATTACGTGTCCATACCGGAAATCTCGGAATTACAACCTCTTCTTCATTTTTCACAACATTGGATGCTGGAACCAGGGTCAGCTATGTGACATGTTGACAATAGAGATGGGACTATATACCATATAATTTTGGCGCTGGATGTGTGGAGTTTTCTCTGGGATGGGGGAAGAAACACCGTGCGCCCTCAAATTAAGTTATCCTTCTTCTGGCAATCCTCTCCTTGTTCGTCTCTTTCAGTTTCTAAGCTTCTATGCTTTTCACGCCTTGGCGGGTGGTGTGTTGTTGTTGTGTTGTTGGTTTTTATAGGTTTTTTTAGACGCGGGCGGTGGCTTGGCTATGGAAATTTCAACCCATCGCGTCATCATCCTTTACGGCACACCGTCAGTGTTCGCATTGGCAGCATGGGCACATGCCGAGTTCTTGGTAGGTCCAGGCCATTTTCTGACGGCCAAACTCCCCACCGAGAGAACAGTGAAGGCCGGGTTTCGTTGATGTGGGGTTTCATGTGTTTTACTCAAAAGTGGAGAGGTGCAGATTGTGGAGGCGTGGTGAGATGCTATGGCCTCTGGAGGAGGGTCTAGTTGATGGTGAAGGGAGAAGGGGGAAGCCTGAGGGAGGTGGAAGACCGGAGTTCGGGGAGTGATAGTGGTGAAGTGAAGGGGTAGGTTTTGATTCATTCTGCTACTTTGATCAAAGACATATTGGGCCTGAAGGATGGTGATTATAAGAAAATTTTCTT